>JAQGAO010001998.1:0-21498 GCA_034697705.1 Ommatoiulus sabulosus | reverse complement strand
TAGAAAAAACAAAACACTAAAAAGTGGTCAACATAAACAGGTGGTCACCATCCAAAGGTGGTCACTTTTCCAGGTTTTACTATATATGTTTCCTCCGGTGTACAGTTGTCCTCCAGTTGCAACATTAAGCTACGTACACACTGGAGGAAACATAGCGAAACCATTTGTTGCTAATTGCTGCCAGTTGTCTACATGAACTGGTTTACATAATGTTTACACATGTTGTTTACAGAAGTTTGTTTCCAGAAACAACGGGCAAAAAATTAGCAACAGAAAGAATACATTGTATGTTTCCGCCAGTGTGCACGTTGGTGGAGGAAACAGATGAACTTTCTGTTTTTATTTCTGGAAAAAACTTATTTAAACAATTTCTGTTATCAATTGCTAGCTATTAGCAACAAAAAGTTCCTCTGTTTACAGTTAATTAATTCGAAAATTATACTGTTTATTTCACATTCAGTACATCATTTGGAATATTTTTCAAATGATGATTTTTTTTATTTAATAAATATTTCAATGTTAGGTGAAATTTTATCGTATTTTCGAATACCAAACGGACAATGAGAATAGAATCAATAATTTATTCCTTCTACTTGGCTTAAACGTGCATTTAGATACGTTGTTGAATGGCTAATCAGACAATTTTACCATAATTGCTCGCCCGGTAGAAAATTATACATGTACATTGGCAGGATAAGGCAAAGGTTAACTTGGAATTGGATTATTTAAAGTAAGTTTAATGCAATTAAGCGGCCTGTATACTTAAAGTGTTTGTTACATGCGGATAATTCATATGATCCATGTTTGAATTTAACGTTTGATCATATCTTATGCATGTAGAATATGAGCGTGGGCTCAAAAATTGATACACGAAACAAAATTACGTTACTAAAAATATAACTTTAGTAGAATTTAAAAATTTCCGACGATATATACAGGAATACACTCTTCTAAGTGCATGCATGGAATCATCATAAGTAGTAAATTCGTATAATTTCTAACCACCCCAAACGCATTCCTGGACAATATTTCTGGAAAGAAATATCTATCTTCTTCTTCTTCTATCTATCTATCTATATATATATATATATATATATATATATATATATAAATCGATCCTGTTTGTTTGTTTGTCTGTTATCTGTCCTTCATATGCTCCCACTGCTGCCATCTGTCGCTACCTTTATTAGCTACACCCTCTCAGGTCCTAAAATGATCCTTTATTGAGCAACTTAAAAACTGACGTCATTGGTATTACAGTCAAGCACAAAAGTCTAGATCTTTATCATATGTCTAGCCAATCAAGAAAGACACTGGAATAACTTGCGTGTGACGTCACGCAGCTCATTTGCGTGGCTAAATTTGACTTGGTTTACATTGTGGGCGTGTTGCGGGGTACATGAATCTGAGAATCGTGGCACTATCATTCTAATAACTAAGAAAATGCCCCATTAGATATTATCACTTACCCATGAATAGATTTTTTTATCCGAAAGTGAATATTTTGATGCTGTTTTGTCACTGCTAATCAAAAATGGTGTGAATGATCTCGTTCATTTCTCAATAAATCTATATATATAAAAATCGATCCTGTTTGTTTCTTTGTCTGTTTTCCATCCTTGATACGCTCTTGACCCACTCAACCGATTGACATGAAACTTTCTGGACTTATTGTTACCACTACCTGGTCTACCGCGCTTCTTACTGCGTTATTAAAACCGTTCTCCGACTTCTATTTTTTTTAATAAATGTTTTAAATTCGTACGCATTTTTCCTATTTCTTCCTCTCGCTGCTTCGTTGCGCTAATCCCACTGCTGCCATCTATCGTTACCTTTATTAACTACACCGTCTCAGGTCGGGACAGGGCCATTCTCACTTCGTGTGTAGGGGGACGGGCATTTTTCATGATGCAACACCGCTGGTATGGCCGCTGGTAAGCGCCACACGTTCCTCTCTAAAAACTACGCGGAAACGTCAACGCTTTCAAAATCCTAATAGGAATCGCTTCATTTTTATCGCTATTGGTAATGGGGAAAGGAATTCAACGGAAAATTTAGGAATTCATCGGGAAAGGACTTCAACGGGAAATTTAGGACTTCATCGGGACAGGAATTCAGCCACCACAACGCGTGGCCGGGGACAGCTAGTAATTAAATAAAAGAATAATGTAAAATGATATATGGAACGAATGCGCCTGTTGCCTGCACGTGCAATTTGTCTATAGCAAAGTCAATCATTTTTCTAATGGCGCATTCGAATCGCTTTCCCCCCCTTACCACCCTAGAAAATGTTTCTAGTTACGCCACTGCTTACCGTGGACCCTGATTTCGGATATAATTTGCACTACAGAACAAAGTTAGTTTAAAAATCCGGTGTGCGAAATTGTGAATGAGAATTTTTTTTAAGTTTCGGACGTCCAAATGGGGGGAGAGGGTCCAGCTTGACCGGACACAATGTGGACAGGGGGTAGGGGAAAGTACAATTTTGGGAAATTTTTTGGGACGTCTTTTTTGAATGGGCCCTCAGGAAAAACATTGGAATGAGCATTGTTACCAAAGTTAGCTTACCTAAATTAGCCTTAGAAACAGTGTGGCCATACACCCTTAGGTTACACGATATTGGTCCAGGCATAATTAGCAGTGAATACGGGCTAAGTTCGGTCAAATTTAAATAGATTTTGCATGACGACAGCCGTTTTTGTTAAAATTCTATCACAAGTTCGCTTTCCGAACAGCAATTTAATTCCGGAAAGCGAACTTGTAATAGAATTTTAACAGAAACGGCTGTCGCCATGCAAAATCAATTTAAATTTGACCGAACTTCACCCGTATTCACTGCTTTTATGCCTGGACCAACAGTCAACAAATTAGTACAATTAGGAATCCCCAGCTGTATTACGCGATAAAATTAGGGGGAAATGCCCTTCGCAAGGTATGAAGAGCAAAATTTGCACTACAAACAATGAAAAATAGGCCAATAGAAGTGATAACGCGGTTAACGAAATTAATTTGGGATCGAGGCGGCGCACATAAAATCGTCAATGGTCAATTTTCAGCCATCCGTTTTAGGGCTCTGCGACAGTCAACAGGGGGATGACGTCATTATTAGCGCATGGTCACATGGTCCGTTTTAATGGTTTATTAAATGCTCGTATATGGGATTAACTGCAGCTTTTTAACGACAGCAGCCTCCCAAGTTCAGTTTTATCACTAGGCAAGCAAATAAACATTCTCTGCTTGCGGTTGCGCAACCATATATAGGTGGGGCTCCATCGAAATTAAATCAACATTTACTATATATAGGCCATTTATAAGCGTAAAGACAACGGAAAAGGTGGCGCATATAAAAAAACACGACGCTGGTCTCGAACCAATTATGCAAAGCGTTCAATGCTTTTTTTATTATTTTTTTAGTCGTGCATTAAATTCACGGGGGACGCCGAAATCAGAAATTTTCAATTAAAAGTAAACGAGAGACCCAGAGGCCTTCGAGGGAACAGGAAAGCAAACAGTTAACTCGGCTAAAAAAAATCTAACGCGTGGAAAAACAGGGTTTCGGAGCAATTTCCAAGGTACTCTTCTCTTCAAATTAGTAGTGTGCTTTAGTAAACATCACCCCCAAAACGCGCGTAGAATGCAGGTACTAATTATAAAAGTAAACATCTGAACAACTTTAGCAAAATATTGAAAGTTGATGTTGTCACGATCCACAATAATGCAATCATTTTCTCCACCATCATGTGGTTGGGGTATGTGCGAAATTATTTCTGCTAGTCTATATTATAGCCGTCATGCACTCACGAGGAAAAGCTATATCTGGAAATAAATTGCAGAAAAAATATTTCATCTGAAGCAATTTCCTGTTGCTGCATACACCCACTTTAATCCCTAAAGTGTATGACAGCACTGTTTCAAAGAGAAGTGTGGGTAAACTAATTTGACAGCAGTGCTTTTATTCCATCCTATGACGTATGTCTTTCCTGATTGGCTAGCCAACAGAAAGAAACTTTTGTACATGACTGTAAAACCTTTGACGTCTGTTTCTAAACAGAAATAAATTGCTCAGATGGGGATCGTTTTCTGTTCTGGACATATGTCTGGAAATATCAAGCAATGAAGCAATAATATATCTGGAAAGAAGTTTCGGTGTATAATATGCTTAGTGTCATAGTGTGTGAGGAAAGATAAATCTGGAAATAAATGGAGAGAAATTGCAGGAAGGTATTTCACCTGTAACAATAGTCTGTTGCTGCACACACGGAGCGATACTCTCAGAATATATCCCCTCAGTATACGACAGCACTGTTTCAAAGGGAAATGTAGCTACACTAATTTGACAGCTCTGCTTTTATTCCATCCTATGACGTTTGTCTTTGCTGATTGGCTATCCAACAGAAAGAAACTTCTGGGCATGGTTGTGAAACCTTTGACGTCAGTTTCTTTTCAGAAATAACTTGCTCAGACGAGGATCGTTTTCCATTCTGGAAATACATGTATATCTGGAAGCATATTTGCAAAGGAATTTTTCCCAACACGCGTGGAAATATTAAGTAACAAGGGGCCATTTTAAAAGGACGTCCTCATTTAGGGGATAGGGGGATAGGTTGAGTCACGGACACAAATTGGACAGGGTGAGGGAGGCAGTACGACCAATCGGACGCGTCCACTTGATAGAAAAAAATTCCAAAATCAGTTTCCAAAGTAAAAGGGAAATTGAGCACAATATCGCATAGGTGGGTCAGTAAACAGGGTACCTCAAGTCCTGGAAAACCTGGAAAAGTCAAAACTTAAAAGCTCAGTGTCCATTTCAAATTTGCAAACTTTTCATTTTTATCGAGCAGTAACTTGCAACATTGTCCACGATTTCCCAAATAGGCCTGCGAATCTTCAACAGTTTCCGAGGAGAAATTTGAAAAATTTCCAACAGATTCTGAGGATAAATTGGCCAAATTCTCAACCTTTTCATTTTCCGAGTACAAATTTGCAAAAGCTTCACAATTTGCCGAATACAATTACTTTGAAGTTTTGGACGTCCGAATGGGGTCCTGACTGATTGACCGGACACACTGCTGACAGGGGGTAGGGGGGAGTCCAGTTTTGGGCAAATTTTTTGAGGACGTTATTTTTGAATGTCCTTAATATATCTGGAAAGTAGGTTCGGGATATAATTTGCCTCGTGTGTGATGGCCTTTAGACGCCTTCATCAGTAGCTACATATACATCACATAGATACAGGATAACGTTACAATATAAATTTTAACCATTCTTGATAAATACTCTACACATACAGTAGATCTACAGTATAATTATAATAAATAAAAAATAGTAAAGGCCGTCTTATACGGGGAAAGTTATATCTGGAAACGTGGCAAGTTTAGGCGTGTCCGAGGCGCATATTGCTGAGCATTTTACTAACGATGACTTTTAAAAAGGAAAATTTCCAAATCAAAGTAATTAGACTCCATTTATGTTTTTACAATAGACAAATTAAAACATTTCATTTCTCGTAATTCATATTTTAAAAAACAACTTTTTGAAGAACATGCCGCATTGTGCGACGTCATTAATTAATAAGCAATAAAATCAAAGATTTTCTTCAAAGCTAAAGACAAAAACTTGATATTTAGGAACAAAGGGTTAAATAAACACATATAGGAATGCACCTAAAAGAATAAATAAATTACAACAAAAGGGAGTTTCATCAGTTTATGGCTGATGATCTAGTGAAATAAATAAAATGCACAGGGTGAGTAAATTAATTCAATAGCCATAACTATGCAGTTTTAACCCTTTGTTATATTTTTACTGCCTCCCTAAACTTAAGTTTCTTTGTCTTTAGAAAATCGTTTTTTTTCTTTTTATTACTTATTACCAGCTTTATTTTATTGTTATTATAGATGTAGGTGTAGGGTTTGCATCTAGAATGTTTAAAATTTGAATTGTATGGCTATATTTACTTTATTTATGTGATTTAATGTAGCTCTAGATGAAGGCGTCAATGACGTCGAAACGTTAAGCACCCCTGAATCGTTTATATTATCATCAAGTAGAATTTATTTACTACCTTCTCACTGAATTTCAAAAATCCTTTACATTTTCTGATATATTTCTAAACAAATAAGTAAATAAAGGAATAATGCAAAATGAAGCATGCCACGAATGCACAATTTTCTTCTAAATAATAATAGTATGTCTCAATGCATTTTGGCGATTTATGTCCATGGATGACAAAATTATGATGGCATTAAATGAACACTCTATATCGTGTACAATAGCATAAGTCTTTGTCTTCCAATATTTGGAGTTTTCTACAATATTAACTCGAGATATTACAACATATCTCGTTATCTCAATATTAACGATATGCAATGTACAGTAATTACTGTACTTGTAAAATACTTCAATATATCTGCAATATACACTTTTTATGATCACGTTCATGCTGCCTACATGTGTATTTATAACATCGCCCAATTGCGCAAATTAGTACTTCCTGTCTTTTCCCCTTTGCAAGAGGAACCGATTTCGACGACCATCTCTGTATGGCGTCAAAAAATAAAAGAGTTGAGGCGGCCAATGCAAATGACCGTGACATTAATTTAATGGTCATTGAGGAATTAATTAGCAAAACATAATGAAAATGCAGTCATTATACATTTTGGCTGTCGTTAAGTCGCATGGAAAAAGCATTAAATGCAAAACAGCAATAATCATGAGTGATGTTTTTTAAACCAATTAGCGTGTCGATTTTGAACACGTGACGTCACGACTGCCAAAGTGCAGTTCGCAGAACTTATGTAGTACTACCCAGAATGCTTTAAAAATCTGTCCATTAAAAAGAGGCCATTCAAAAAGGACGTCCTTGGAAATTTTCCCAAAATTGGACTCCTCGCTACAACCAGTCCGCATTGTGTCCGGTCAATCAGTACCCCTTCCTCCCCTCCCCTAATTCGAACGTCCGAAACATAAAAAAATTGTATTCGTTACTCGGAAAACGTACATTTTGTACTCTGAAAAGGTTGAGAACTTTGTCAATTTGTCCTCAGAATCTGTTGGAAATTTTGAAAATTTCTCCTCGGAAACTGTTGAAAATCTTACAAATCCGTACTAGAAAACAGTTGAAAATGTTGAAGATTTGTATACGTGGGAAAATAGGGAGAAATTGTAAAGATGACCTCAGAAAAGTGGAAAAAATTGCGAGTTTATGCTTGATAAAAACGAAAATTTTGCGAATTTGTACTGGGAAACGAAAGTTTGCAAATGGGCCCTGAGCTTTTAAGTTCTGACTTTTCCGGGTTTTCCATGGGATTGGAGGTAGGCCTACGTACCCCGTTTATTGACCTTTGCAATTTATAACACATCACCTTGCGATATTACTCTCAATTTCCCTTGAACTTTAGAAAATGATTTTAGTTGGCATTTTTTAGTTGGTGTCCGTGACTCAACCTGTCCCCTTCTAATCCCTACAAGAGGACGTCCTTTTTGAATGGCCCCTTAGGAGGGTTCCGCATTTTTCCTGCCGTTTTTATGTTCGCCTACTGCCGCCAGGTGGTGAGTTTTTGATGCGATTTTGATTATCGAACACACCCGAACTTAATTAGTTTGGGTTGACCTGGAGCACGGTATTCGGTACATTCGCTGCTGATAAACACGTATATAATGGCAATGACCAACTATAAGCAGCCATTTTGTAGCAGTGCATCTTTGTGGATATAAAACTTGGCCTTCGAATAATAAAATAAAAGAACAATGCGCCTACTGCCTGCACGTACCATTTAGAATTAAACGAGATAATTCATACAATTTTTGATTTTTACAAAATATCTGCTTTCGGATAAAAACATCTATTCATGAGTAAGTGATAGTATAGACATGTCTAATGGGGTATTTTCTTAGTTCTTAGAATTATAGAGTTAGATGCTCCTTAATTATTAGCGCCACGATTCTCAGATTCATGTACCCCACAACACGCCTACAATGCACACCACTCCACATCAGCCACGCCCACGAGCTGCTCTACGTCACTTGCAAGTTATCTGTAGGTAATATATTTAAACAAGCTTAATTCAGATTGCAAAAAATAAAAATATGAAATAAATGCAGGTGCCATTTCACGTACATAAGCGCTACAAAATGGCGGACTGGATCTTTAAGCAAGGGCTGCCTTCTGCTCGATCAAGTTAATGTTTGAACTACCTAACGGTGGCCTTGCAATGTAAAATGCATTACACGATTCTGACCACAAACAACAAATCACGTGGCTACAAAATGCATTCCAATCGTTTTAGCACGATTGCAACTAGCAACTTTCAATACGTAGTTACGAACTGATTTAAACAAAAATCAGGCAAGTTTAGGGTATTTTCAAAATGTAGGAATATTTATCACTTATTTTAGCGAAAATATAGAAAGATGTAGCTTAGGAACTACAGCTCGATGCTGTCACATCCATTTACGTACAAGAACCTACATTTCAGAAAACGAATTTTGAAAAAGACTGACAGGACGTTTCCATTACAGTTGAATTAACGAAATTCGTTCTCGGTTTGGAGAAACTTGGTACTAGAAATAATTCAATAAATGAAATTACGTGTAACTTGACATCAAGAGTGAATGTTTAACGACGTAATGGAAAATTATGAAAATCTGTCGTAATACTTTGATGCTCTTAATCAAGCACACACATAGATGGAAAAGTCTTCAAGTCTTCCTTGTTCCATTTCATAATCAGAAATTTACAAAAAGATGAGACTTTCTTCATCTGTCGAATGACCGCATTAAATGGAGACTTAGTTGCGTAATTCCATTATTTAAAATGATTATACAAGAGAAAAAGCATTCTAATATGACTGTTGGACTTTCGGATATAGCAGCAATATTTAAAATTAATTTGAGAATAAAGGAAATTTATAAGAAATTGTTTGCAAAAATAGAAATTGATAAGAACAAAAATAGGAAATTGATAAAAAATTTATAACAAAAATAGGAAGCTGAGAAGAAATTCTTTACAAAAATAGGAAATTTACAAGAAATTGTTTCTAAAAATCGGGTATATACATTTAACTGTGAAATTGAGGGTCGTTATTGTTCGTTAATTTCAGATGAACGACAGTTTAATAATGGATAAATATCAGGAAGTGTATTAAAATTGATTGATAAATATATAAAACTGTACAGATGCAGTATCAAATAAAAGAATTGTTATACAATGTAAATTGAAGGAATTATATAAGAAAGTTTGGAGAAAAATCTAAATTTAAGAGAAATTCTTACTATCATTTTGTGTTGATTTTAACGTTACATGCACTAAAAATGTTATCTTGAATGATCGTATATTAAAACATAGAAGTAATTCGATATATTTGAATGAAATATTAAAAATGTTAAATACTAAGTATTTATTGGTTAGACAATTTCGCATTTAAAATTACTGAATTTAAATATTACATTTTTTCAATAATAAATTGATGAAAATCAAATACTATTTTGCTATGAATAACTTAGCAAAATTGTAATATTTATTTGAGCCCAAAAACAAACAGTTTATAATATTAAATATCCAATCAATATACATGTAATTAAGATGTAGGATAAAATGAGAAAATAAACTAAAAGTGCACTCTATTTTACAATTTTATACCAATTTAATTATTCAGTTTGTCCAGTTATAAGATAACAAACAAAAACAATTTGATTAACCAAGCTACCTAACTAATCAGCTTCCTGATAATAATCAAGATAAATGTATGTACTCGAGCTCGTATAGGAATAATGTATATACGAGAGTTGTTCAATAAATTTAGTAACAAGCTTCTCGCGTGTGTAATTTTCTTTATGACATTCAATTAGATCGTGCCTTAGTCACTTCATCTAAATTACATCATCTATTTTTTTTTAAACGATGAAATCATTATAATTTTTATGAGTGACGTCGCTCATTAAAATGGATCCAGTTATCGGCCATTTAATAGCATATTCTGTTAAACATTTAATTGGGGTATTTATTTCGAACATTTAATCCCACATTTTTTTCGAACATTTCTTAAACATTAATTAAAATCGAACATTGCGTTCAAATGTCCGAAAAAAAATCAGGATTTTCTATGTCTATAGGGAATTTAATCGCACATAGTCCCGGGCATATTTAATCACGCATTTTTTTCGTTCATTTAGTCGGGCATTTTTTCGGACACAATAAATGACGTCACCGTCCAAAATTGTCTGAATAACGTCATCACAATTTATAAGTTGATGACTTCATTAATAAAAATGCTCTATTTTTCGGACATGTAATCTGAAATTTATTCAAAAATTCAATCAGACATTTCTAGGTCAAAACTATATGTTGCCCCTTGAAGTTAGGCAATCACTGCGAGCAATATAAAATTGCAGGGAAGCAAACGCTTTGCTTCATCAAAAATATTTGTATGATTAACGATGCTTACTTCGTAAAATATTGTCTACATTGAATTTAATGTGCTTGAAGTATATAAACATAGGCAGAAATGCATTACTGTAAAATAAAACTGTTTATAAACGGAAAACAGTTTATAAAACTACACTGTACTTTAAACGTATAGAGGTTTCAAATGACTGGCAATGCTCTAAGTAAATTTCAGACATACTGTTTACCTTTAGTCCAGCATTTTATCCGGAAAAGCGAGCAAATGACGTCAAGCGCAATCGTATTGTATTTAAGACTTTAACATGTTTCATATTTTGAGAAAGAAGGCAAATTAAGAGCAACAGCTGATTAAACACTGGCCTTCATACTGGTCAGTAATCAGACCAACTCAATATGTACAAGGGGCCATTTAAAAACGAAGTCCTCAAAATTTTCCTAAAAATGGATTCCCTCCTACCCACTGTCCGCATTGTGTCCGGTCAATCAGGACCCCCTCCCCCAATTCAGACGTCCGAAACTTAAAAAACTTGTATTCAGAAACTCAGAAAACGTAAATTTTGTACTCTGAAAAGGTTGAGAATTTTGATAATTTGTCCTCATAATCTGATGGAAATTTTTCAAATTTATCCTCAGAAACTGTTAAAAATGTTACAAATCTGTACTCGAAAACAGTTAAAAATCTTGAAGATTTATACTTGGGAAAACGTGGGAATTGTTGTACATTTGTCCTCGAAAAAACTTGGAAATTTTTGCAAATTTTTCCTCGGGAAAACGTGGAAAAATTAGTAAAGATGACCTCGGAAAACGTTGAATATTTTGCGAGTTTATGCTCGTGAAAAATTAAAAATTTGCAAATTTGTACTGGGAAAATTTGCAAATGGACCCTGCATGAGCTTTTAA
Source organism: Ommatoiulus sabulosus (assembly GCA_034697705.1). Classification (NCBI taxonomy): domain Eukaryota; kingdom Metazoa; phylum Arthropoda; class Diplopoda; order Julida; family Julidae; genus Ommatoiulus; species Ommatoiulus sabulosus. The sequence goes on along the minus strand of JAQGAO010001998.1, from coordinate 10,193 downwards.
GTGCTCTGACTTTTTTAGGTTTTCCAGGACTTGAGGTACCCTGTTTACTGACTTTTGCAATTTATACCACATACATCACCTATGCGATATTGCGCTCAATTTGCCTTTTACGTTTGGGAACTGATTTTATTTGGTATTTTTTTTATCAAGTGGACGTCCGAGTTGGTCATACCTCCCTATCTCCCCCTGTCCACATTGTGTCCGTCACTCAACCTAGCTCCCCCTCCTATACCCCCTACATTAAGACGTCCTTTTTGATTGGCCCCTAACGAGGTGTCTTATTTGTTTTTTTGATTACCCAATAAAAAGGCAAGAGCGAATTGCCTCTCTAAAACGGCCATTTAAAAGACCAATAAGCGACCGGAAGTGGGTGCCAGAAAACAAATGCAGGAACAAACAGCGTTAGTTAAACAGGTCAAGGAAAGGAGGCCTTTATCCGTCACGGGTCACCCATAAATGACAGAAATTGGGTTAAAAAAATTAGACAAAATTCGATTAAACGCTTGTTGTCAATACATCACAACAAGGTACCACAAAGTAAACATTGGTTCAAAAATGTAGAAAAGACATATTTTAAGCGAGCTAAAGATTTTATTTGATTTCATCAGATTCGGTAGTTTAATGTTCCTGATAACATTTTCGTTCTCTTTTTATCACCTCGATTTTTGTTGAAAACTCTGAAATTAATTCGTGGAATTAAAAGTTGCTTGTTTAAATTCATATTATTATAATTCACAAGGAGATTAAATGGAATCGATATAACGAAAATTTATTGCTGATATAATGATACGCTGAAGAAAATATTGAATAACAACTAACTGAAATATGTTTCAATTCTGATATTGGGAATAATTTGAAACAATTATTAATTCCACATATCGATTACATTTTTGCATTACAGCATCATAGGGGGAAAAAAACGATATCTAGACATCTCTCTGGCTCTTCAATGATACTCAATACGCTTGAATTAGCTTGACATGGCTCACAAACAATGCAAAATGTTGCAAGTTTTTTTTTTCCTTCTTAACATTAGCTTTGTACAAATTCTACAACCGGAAGTAATAGGCCTTTCCACCGTCACCATGACAACTTCAATAAAAATATAACTTAAAGATTTGATTTCCTTCATGTTGCATTATTCCCCTGCTATCAGGAATTTATATTCTGCTAATTTTAAATCCGGGGTTTTTGTTTAAAATGTTTAAACAAAACTTGGAAGGAATTTCAAAGATATCATGTATAGATTTCCTGCTTTCGGTTTTGAATTCCTGCCAAGTTTATTTACTCTTAAATATGAAGCAGACATTTCAAATAATAAAATCGTAAAAAGTCGAAAATGAATCTTGAAGCAACGTATACAATTCTTATTTGTTGGAATTAAGGCTAAAGTAATTGTAGCTCAAGTCAAAGGTTTAACCATATAATAGAGGAAAATAACTGATGACTAAGAATTTCAATTTTGCAAACTATACGCACACGTTAATTTTAATTTAATTCGAAGCATTTTAACATTAAAAAACACCTAGAAATGAAATCATGATACAAGTAAAAATGCACGTGAAAATATTAATGCTCAAGCTTCGCTTTCATTTTATATAAAATTTTATACTTCATGTATTTTGTCCTAAGCCGAAAACTATTTTCGTCGTAATTTCCACAAAGATTAGATCGGAACGAAATATATATACTTATATACACTGTATACAAGGAAGAGATGTAGGTCGGTTAGGAATTTCTAAAAATTGTCCGATTAAATCTTCAATATAATATCCGATTAAATGATCTGAAAATGTCCGATTAAATCATCAACAAAATGTCAAATTCCCAAACCGTCCGGATTACTGTGCACGTGGTTTAGGGGCCATTCAAAAAGGACGTCCTGATTGACCGAACACAATGCACATGCCAAGTTCGAATTGAGTTTGAAACATTCGAGCGTACTTAAGACACATTCGTTCAAAATTTAAGCCGAAGATTCAGCAGAATTTACGGTAAGCGATTTGTTATATTTTATTTTCCTGTTTCTTCCACATAGCCTACATAGTAATCAGGACGTTTGTAAATTAGACATTTAGTACAGCCCGGGCAAAGCCTGGTTTCAAAGGCGGTCATACACGAGGAAAATTATATCTGGAAATACGGCACGTTCAAAAAGTTCTGTTTTTTAGAATGTGAATTACCAGAAAGGAAATGTTTTCATTTCTCAATTTTAAAAATATAAATGAAGTTAACTACTTTCAGTTTGAAATTTTCCTTTTTAAAAGCCATGGCTAGTAAAATGCTCAGAAATATGCGCTTGACTTTTCGGACACGCCTAAAATTGGTAAGTTTCCAGATATAACTTTCCTCGCTTTTACAGCTATATAGTTGTCCATAAAATGCCTTTGATTATAATTCCATAATTAATTATGAAGATAACGAAGGAAAATAATTGTATAGGAAATTTAATATCATCAGATTATCCATAGGTCAATTTAAATTAATTTCAAAAGCTTCATTTGGTGATCAATACAGGCAACAAAATCAATTGAAGTTTTTGCTTAAGTTAAAATTCAAAATTCAAAAATTTGTGAACTCGCGTCTGTAAAAGTAATAGAAAATATTTTTAGAGAATTGACCATACAAAACCTGCGATTTTTTTTAAAGCGAATTGGTATGACGCCATTATCAAAATTTAAGGAATACCAACGTCATGATAATTTATGAAATGACGTCATCATCCGAATTTTACTGAATGATGCTCAGAATTTTTATGAATGACCTTATCTTAAAAAACGTATGAATGATATCAATAAAATTTCAAGAATGTCACCACCAGAAGTGTACTGGATGACGTCATCAGAACTTTAATTGATGATGCCATTCATAAGAAATGACCCATTTATCGAATATTAAATCAAACTTTTTTGGACATTTAATGGCACATTCTTCCAACAGTTACTATGGTGTTTTTCGTCCATTTAATTGGACATGGTTTCGTAAATTTAATCGCACATGGTTTTTTTTTTCGAACATTTCTCTGAACATTAAATCGAACATTTTTTTCAGTGTCCGAAAAAATCTGCATTTTCTCAGGCATATAATCGTTAATTTTTTTGGATATTTAATCGTGCATTTTTTTAATTAACATACTGTACATGTATAAACGGACATTTACTCAGAGTCCTAAAAAATTCTGATTAAATTAATTCGCACACAATGAATGACGTCACCGTCCAACAAATTTCGGAATGACTGTTGAAGATTTAATCGGACATTTTGTTGAATATTTTAACGAACATTTAATCGGTCATTCTTTTCGTATATTTAATCGGGCATATTTTCGAACATACACTACCTGTACATTATCAACGGACATTCATTCAGATGTCCTAAAAATGTCAAATTTCATTAATTCGCACACAATGAATGACCGCCCAAAAATTTTTAGAATGACGTCATCAGAATTTCAAGTTGATGATGCCATTAATAAAAATATCTTATTTTTTGAATCAGACATTTTTTTTGAAGTTTTAATTGGACAAGTTTTTGAAGATTTCAATCGGACATGTCTTTGAAGATTTTATACCGACATTTTTTAAAGATTTAATCGGACATCCAATACACCATAACAATCCCCTTAAGCCGGGGAAAGACGACGTAGGTCTACTTCAAAATCGATATAGAATACTACACATGTAGAAGAGGACATAAAATAGGATGATAGATAGTAGATAGAAAATAGTTTAATTCATGCCACTCTTATAAAGGACAGCCCAAATTCATGGTCCTCGATGCTCGATCTTGGGGTTATTTGTTAAATTATTTGGGAACAGGGGCCGTCCATAATTTACGCAGACAGCCAAGGGGGGAGGGAAGGGGGGGAGAGGGGGTGTTCTCGTTATGTACACCATTGTCCACCTAAGGTGGGGGGTATATTACAAATGTCCACATGGACATATGCACTCTTTTTTCACTTCGCTTTTGCTAATTAAATTTATTAATACCTGAAATTAATAAATCGTCATTAAAAACAACCAGTTCATGGTTAAACATTAATAAACCTTAATAACCATTAATAACTTTAATAACCTTATTAAACATTAATATACCTCAATATCTGGAAAACCTGGAAAAGTCAGGGGAATTCAGCGTAGTCATGTTGTTGCGATCCCATTTTCCGAGTACAAATTTTCAAAAAACTTTCCACGTTTTCGGAGGACAAAATTGAAAAATTTACCAAGTTTGGCGAGGACAAAATCGAAACATTTCTCTACTTTTTCCGAGCACAAATTTGCAAAATTTTGCACGTTTTCAGAGTACAATTTTGCAAAATTTGTCACGTTTTCCAAACCTCCTAAGACAAAATGGTAAAATTTCTTAGGTTTTCCGTGTACATATTTTCAACATTTTCCGAACACAAAATTGTCAAATTTTCAAAACATTTTCATGCAAATTTTTTATTTTTTGCATTTTTTTCTGATAATTTTCCAAATTGTCATTAGTAAATTTTGCAAATGTACATGTACTTTAAATATAGGATACAGAATGTAAAAAATCCACATTTATGGAAATAGGAGGGGGAAGTATGCAATGTACATGTAAATTCTGTAGGGGGGAACCCTAATTGTCTACCAATGTCCACCTAGGGGAGGGGGGGAGAAGTTAAAAAGTGAGTGGTAAAAATGTGTCTACGTAATTTATGGACGGCCCCACAAGGACACCGAGCTTTTATGTCATCGGTCATCTTTTCAAGGAAGATAAGCACGATGAATAGAGGACGTGAAAAATGAAAATTGCATTTTTTACGAAAACATCGAAGAAAATCGAACTGTCTAAAGAGCGCCATCATGTTTGTGCCATGGTTAGGTTTCTTCATTACTGCAGCAAAATCCAAAGATTCATGGAGGAGGTAGCCTAATCACTACTAAAATCGAAGGATACATTAATATTGTAAAGTCTAGGACCTGTCACCCAACAACATGTGACCCAAATTCTCAAAAGCATGCGCGCATATTCGATTTAGTTCGGAACGACTCAACAAAACCTAACCATGACTCGCCATTTCGGATAAGACCGTGGATGACCAACCTTACTTTTATCACACTGCTCATCGTTGCTTTTTCACTGTTCAGTGAAATGAAAAAGCAATCAAGGACAGCCTCGTGGTTTTGGTTTCATGCACTGTCAGTAACTATAACGTCTGCAACGTGAAGAGAAACAGCTTTTCCACAACAGATTTTTCAAATTATTTCATAATTTTGTTTCAGGAAACATATAAGGCACAACATTTTTGTTGCAAAACACAGTTTCATTGTATATTTACGCGATCTATCCAGTGTCGGTCCAGAACAAAGGAACATTCCGAAACATTCTGGTAGGTGATGTTGTTTATTTTTCATTTTTGTATGGGTGCATGCTCATGGTGTCCTCCAGTTCGTTTCCTTGTTGTTCATTGGTGTGGACACCATGTTTCTGAAACATGTTGCAGCAGAAACGCTGCTCCTTCACCAGAAGCTACTGTATACTTGAGAAAATCGTTGAAAGTTAACAATCATCAGAGAAAACAATATGCTTTTTCAGTTAAGTCTCGTTTGCTGTAAATTATCACGTCCAACCATGTACTTGAAGATGGAAAGAAGAAACAAGTTTCATCGGAAGTTGTGCAGAAACAAGTTTCATCGGAAATTGTGCAAAAACAAGTTTCTTCGGAAGTTGTGCAGAAACAAGTTTCATCGGAAGTTGTGCAGAAACAAGTTTCATCGGAAGTTGCGCAGAAACAAGTTACATCGGAAGTTGTGCACAAACAAGTTACATCGGAAGTTGTGCACAAACAAGTTTCATCTGAAGTTGTGCACAAACAAGTTTCATCTGAAGTTGTGCACAAACAAGTTTCATCGGAAGTTGTGCACAAACAAGTTTCATCGGAAGTTGCATGTGGAGGAACATGTTTCGGTAACATTGCCACCACAACAACGAAACACTTTCACTTGCAACTAGTGTTTCGTTGGTCTTTACTAGGCATTATAGTTTGATTATCCGTTATCTAAAATTCCAAAATAAAAATACGACGTCAGAAGAAAGGAAAACATCGCTCCTATTCCTCTTGATTTAATGTTAAAAAACATTGTTACATGCCCAAACAAATTAAAATATCGTCTAAAATTTTCTCAACGTCATGTGTATGTGAAACATAAATAAATTTAGTGTTGAGATATCTCTGAGGCATCTCATTAGATTAATGCAAATATTCGAACATTCGAAACTTGAAACATGCATGGTCCCCATCAGCACTGCGGATAAGGGAGACTCAATTACCTGTACAGAATATGTGATGCACTTCCTCATTCATAGGGGAAAATGAAAGAGAAAAAACATGACGTGGGCTATCAATTACGAAGATGCATTCGGCCATCAATTACTACAGAGAGGTGACCGAACACGCGTCAAAATTCAATGAGACCAATTGCCTTAGCGCCATTAGCATAATAGAACTACATGTACATGCATAGCGGCGTATAAGAAACACGCTCGATGATGGCGCGCAATAGGCTTGTTCCGTACATCGACATCCATCAAACGTGATGGAACCATCATTGGAAAAAACGTCCTACATACCGTTAAGCTTCTTGCGAATCTTTTACTATACATAAAAGCACAGTATACTTTGGTAAAAGCTTCTTTCAGCGTGCAATTTGAAAGGCCCTTCACAACGTTGCCGAATGACGTTTAGCAACGTACGCAGATTGTCGAAGGACGTTTGGCAACTTACGTCGTATGTCGAATGACGTTTGGCAACGTTTCATGTCGAATGACGTTTGGCAATTAACGTCGCATGTCGAATGGCGTTTTGCAACGTTGCATGTGAATGATCATCTCATTCAGCAAGCAATTTGTTGTTTTTGTCGTGTTGATCGACTGGCATTTGGCAACGTCATATGTCGAATGACGTTTCGGCAACGTCATATGTCGAATGACGTTTCGGCAACGTCATATGTCGAATGACGTTTTGGCAACGTCATATGTCGAATGACGTTTTGGCAACGTCATATGTCGAAAGACGTTTTGGCAACGTCATATGCCGAATGACGTTTTAGCAACGTCATATGTCGAATGACATTTTGGCAACGTCATATGTCGAATGCCGTTTCATGTCGAATGACGTTTTGGCAAAGTCATATGTCGAATGACATTTGGCAACGTCATATGTCGAATGACATTTGGCAACGTCATATGTCGAATGTCGTTTTGGCAACGTTTTATATCTTATGACGTTTGGCGACGTTGTATGTCGAATGGCGTTTAGCAATTAACGTTTTATGTCGAATGACGTCTATCAACGTTGTCAATGACGTTTTCGTCAAATGACGTTTTGCATTCCATAACGAAGAACTATAAAAACCAATTGAACTCATTGGTTCAATTTTCGAACTACCGGTACATGTACATGTGCGTATAAATTAAATCATTTAATTTATCCTCAAATTTTCGTTAACACGCAATTTATACATGTTTGAGCAAAACCTAAAATTGTCCTTTTTTCGCAATACAAGCATGTATGAATCAGCATCGCAGTGTCTCGCAAAATATACGTATATCTGATTAAAAAAATGTGAAAGCAACAGTCTTCCAGTGAAATTTACAGACAACTTCATGCAATGAATAATTTCAAAAGAATAAATTATCTTTTGATGAAGTTCTTGGAACGATTTCAAACATGTTTGCTATTAAACAGGACAAATTCGATTTTTTTTTTGTTTATTTTCAAATTAACTGGGTTATTATGACACGATCGATTGCTAAGCGTGGGCGATATGACGAGAATCTAAATAAGAGGACAATATTTTCCGAGTAAATGAATATTATTTATTTCAGGCATCCATGGCTTTTCTTCAGAAATTTCAAAAATACAAGTTGCTGAGCTAAGAGCCATCTTCAAGAGTGAATTTAAACTAGCAAATGCATGATCAAAGCTTGTCAATATATGAAGTTTTCTGGGGAAAGGATTCTAAATCCAAAACAAATGTGGCGCATCTCCTACGCGTCTAGACTTATAACGCCTCCATTAAAGACGCTAAAATCTTTTCCTATCTTTCTCTTTGATCGGCATTTTTAATATCCAGAGCTTTGATAGGAATTCGCTTCAATTAAGCCCGTCTTTATCGCAAAAAAATAGCGCACTTCGCCAGAAAACTATTATCGTAGCGAAGGCACGTCACTAGGCGTTTAAGATTGAATTATTGGAAATCGAAAAAGAAAAACAAATTTTCAGGCAGCATGGCTTAATTGGCCCTGAGAATATCAATTTCAAAAGTATTAAACGAAAACAGCGGCAATGCATGCATGCAGCACGCGCATGAAATTCGGTTTCCCCGGCAATAATTAGTAGTCGGTATTAATTAGTTTTTGGCACAAAAAAATCATGATGGAGCGCCTTACTAATTAACGAAGCCAATCATAAACCCATCCTAAGCATGAATTCGCAGAACTTAATCTTTACTTGGACATCGTATGCCTACCAGAGGCTTAATTTAACCACGTCTTAGCGTTGATTGAACTATAGAGATGTTCATAAATCCTAATATATTGTCAATATGAAATCAATTTACTCGGTATTTTATGATGGAAGGCTTTTTTGCATAAAATAACCGAAGGGCTCGGCTCGTGAAATACCAATGCGGGCATCTTCAGGCTATACTTGGACAATAAATGCTTACCAGAGGCCTCAAAGCCAATCCACACGAGGCAATTAATGTATACAGTCTAATCTTGATAAGTGGAAATCGACCCTACATCGAATTTTTTCCCACTTAACCGGTTTTTCTCTTTTCGGGTTTTTGCATGATGCGCTCAGATTAGATCAATTTCTGCCCATATTATTGAAATACTGTGTAGCTTAATCTCTAAGAAGAGCATTTATTGATAAAAAAAACTTTATAACGAATACATGTACAGTATGTACATTTAGCAGTAAAATCTAGCAATAGAAGAGGAAAAACAGTAAAATGTAGCGTGCACTTTGATCAGCAGGTACAACAATAAAAGTAGTCAGAAATTTTCTTCAGGTTTTTTATACCCTGATTTTCTTCAATTCTGGTGCATTGTAATAAATTCACATGTATACACTGCACCGCACTCATTGTTGTCAAATATTTTTATATACCGAAAAGCGGAAATTTTCCCCATCCTGCTGTAAGTAAATACGCCGTACTGACTGCTGCCAAAGATTCATTATAGACTCAAATACGTGATTTCCACTTATCCGGTCTTAAATATATACACGAAAGCTTCCCATGGGGCTTGCCAATAATTGCCATATAGCCGGTTATTTTTTCCATTTAGAAGGTTTTCACTTATCGCGTTTTATTTAACATAGAATCGTATTCAAAAAGTTCGGGGCTTTGAAATGTTTTGCATTTATCAGATTTTTTTCACTTATCGGGTTTCTACTTATCCGTTCGACTTACGTAATACAGGCATATAAATATCGCTCTGCGGTGCAACAACGGGAGATTGTTTCATTTGAAATAGCTTTCCCGTAATTTCTCGCAATATATTTCCGGATATAACTGTCTTCCTGTGTGACGGCTTTTACAGTCTGAGCGTTGATTGGACTTGAGGGATGTTCATAAAGCGTAAACTATTGTCAATATAAAATTAATTTACACAGTATTTTATGATAGAACACTTATTCATGGTTCCCCTGGAAATTTCATTTTCAACTTCCCTGACTTTTCCAAGTTTTAAAACAATTATCTCTTAACAACGACAAAATTGACATAGGGCCTACTGTATACAAATGTTATCCAAGATTTTGAAAAATCTATTTACTAATGTCAATTTTCCAAAATTAGCCTGACAATTTTCTGAAAATGTTATAAATTTGTATTCGAAACATGTCGAAAGTCTTTCAAATTTGTACTCTGAAAAGGTTGAGAATTTTTCAAACTTAAACTCAGAATATATTAAAAATTTTAAAGTTTCTCATCGTAAATGAAATTTGAAAATTTATATTCGGAAAACGTGGAAAATTTTGAAAGTTTGCCTTTGGAAATTGTTGAAAATTTCGCAAATTTTTCCACAAAAACTGTTGGAAATTTTGCAAATTTTTCCACAAAAACTGTTGGAAATTTTGCAAATTTTTCCACAAAAACTGTTGGAAATTTTGCAAATTTTTCCACAAAAACTGTTGGAAATTTTGCAAATTTTTC
>JAQGAO010001997.1:0-21501 GCA_034697705.1 Ommatoiulus sabulosus | reverse complement strand
TTGGGGATAGTTTCATCAGTTGCCGGAAAATTCGGGTTAGGAGGTTCTGCTTCTTATTCGGCTGACAAACATGCCATACAAGGATTCTTCTTCTCCGCCCTTCGGCAAGAACTGTTACTTAGAAACACTGGCGTTTTCGTGACAACGTGCGTGATTGGACCGGTTGATACAGAAGTGACACACGTGTCCAAGGAAAACAAAAACAAAATGAGAGACACGTTATTCAATGGATTTAATGTGGTTGAGACTCCCGAAAACACAGCTATGGCCATCATGCGAGGCGGGACCAACAGGGAGTACGAAATCTACTTCGGTAAAATAGCTTGGTTTATGGTTGCCGCTCATAAGATTTTCCCTGAATACGTGGAAAATCATTTCAGCAAGCGTCTTATGGCAATGTATGACATTGAAGTGTAAATCCGTTCTGCAAGCACATTGTACTATAGTTAATCAATTAAACATTCCCTATCATTTGAGATAGGGAATGTATAAAAGACGAAATTATGCTTCGCTCCATTTTTACTGTAAATGTTGTGTAAATTTATAGTTTATGCACCGGAGATTTTTACTTGTAAAGGTTTATTGTCAAACATGGGTATAAGTAAAGACATCAATCAAAAATAAATATTTCATGATTGATACGCATATTCACAAAAACGTAAATATTTTGCTAATTCTGCAACGATTAGAAGAATGATATGAAGAATTTTACTGAAATTTTTACGCATTTCCTTCCATCGACTTTTAGTTTTATCATAAATAATTAGGTAGATTATCGATCATTAATAATGCGAGTCTTTCAGTAGTCCATATACGGCCAACTATAAAGATCATTACAAATACAAAATGAAATTTTTGCTAAATTAAAATGTACTAATTGCTATCCATTTTTATATCTTATCCGCAAAAAATTAGAAAATATTTAATATTCTATCAAAATCGTCTTGTCTATAATTCCCATTATCGCTGAGCACGCTAGCCATATCGAATTGTGTCGATCATTTTGGCGATGGAAATCTTACAGATGTCTTAACCTGCATTTCGCTTAACAAGTTGAGTTATCTTATTTTTATTTTAAAGACAGTAAATTAAGTAGAAGCTCCCCAATATATTGGTCAAGAAATGATTCTGCATACTGAATTTATTTTATGCACCTTTCGAAGATATGATTTCCCAGCCGCTAGGCTGAGATCGAAGAGGGTTTAAAAATATACGAGGAAATATTCGTTAGTCCGGCATTGTTTCTTGGGAAGTAGCTATTTATTAAGACGTTGCTTTATACATGTACAATATAATAATTCATTTAAAATGAAGTGCGTTATCATGCAGGTCCAAAAAAGCATATCACGCCGACCAATTAGGAAGAGATCCTTGAGATAATCTTATCATACTGTATGTTCAATTACGTTTTTTGTCCTAGCTATCTAAACACTTGATAAGATGGCCTTGCTGGAAGTTATATAAGTTCGAGCTCGATTATTATAGTGAAGATTACACAGCCATACGTGTTCCGCTTACAGGATACCGAGTATTCAGTTTGAAATTGTGCAAAAATGAATAAGTTGGTGCCATTTGCGGTTCTGACTTTGGCCGTGGTATACTTTTACGGTTGCAAGGATTGTTTCGATCATGAATCCATTAAGGGCAAGCGTGTCCTAATCACAGGTTCATCATCTGGAATCGGTGAACATTTGGCGTACGAGTACTCCAAGTTGGGTGCCAAAGTATTTCTAACAGCTCGAAGGGAAAAACTTCTGGAAAAAGTGGCTGAAAAGTGCAAAAACTTAGGAGCGCAGAAAGTGGAGTTTGTGGCTTCCGATTTGGCAGAACAGAAAGACAGGGATAAGGTTATCGTCGAAGCTAAGAAAAGATTCGGCGGATTGGATCACCTAATTCTGAATCACGCGGTTGCGGAGCCCGGCCTCTGGTTGGGTACCAAAGAAAATATGACTAGATTACTTTCCGAACTAAACATAAATTTCTTGTCATTCGTGGATCTAGCTTCCCAGGCGCTTCCCATGTTGATGGAAAGCAGAGGTAACATGGGAGTGGTTTCATCGGTCGCTGGCAAAATGGCGGTTGCAGGATTTTCTTCGTATTCCTCAGATAAACACGCAATGCAAGGTTTCTTTTCCGCTCTTCGTCAAGAACTTCTGCTTAGAAACACTGGTATTTCTGTGACAACGTGCGTTATAGGTCCGGTTGATACGGATATTTCACATACATCTAAAGAAGAAAAAGAGAAAATGATGGACACGCTTTTCAATGGATTCGATGTGGTTGCGACTCCCGAAGACACTGCAGTGGCTATCATGCGAGGCGTGGCCAACAGGAAGTACGAAATCTATTTTGGAAAAATAGCGCGGGTTATGGTTGCCGTTCATAAAATTTTTCCTGGATGTGTGGAAAATTATTTTTCCAAGACATTTTTGGCAGCGATGAACATTGAGGTGTAACCCTTTAAGTAGGCCTATACCGGTAGTAAATATTATGCAATTCAGAATTGCCTCTAGTTAAACAACTGATGATTTAGGGATTGTTCTAATCAGTTCATGTTTCCGTTTCTTTTTTTCTAATTTCCAAAAAGTGGGCGATTTTAGACCTACTGTAAATTGCATTATACCATGGCCAGGATGAGTTTACATAATCACAAGTTCAAGTTAATTAATTCTCTTACAAATATGCAGCCGCATGTAAAGTTGAACGTAGTAGGTTAGGACAACAAAACATTTCATTGGTCAGGAACGAGGGCTATTCAATTATGTATTGTAGCGAGACCTCTTACAACCAGAATTTACTCAAATAAACAGTACAAATCGGACATACTATTTATCCATATACATTTGTCCCGCCAGTGCATGCAACATATGGCATCTATTACAGCATAGATAAATCAGTGTCACGTGTATGAAGCTAGAAGTGCATGGAGATTGGCTTGCCAATTCATTGATAATCCTTAACGTCTGCCTGCCATTATCAAAGACGGTGTATCAATCAAAGCCATTTTTCATGAAATGGCATTGTCCCCATACACCTTAATTAACAATTTGGCGAGGAATTTCAGCCGGTGTTGTGCATTTCAATCGCAGAAATCTGATTACATGTCGGGACCCAATGTTTGACCATGTTTCCGTCAGTTCTGCCATTTTCACATGATGGTGGAGATAGTATGACTGACTGAGGCACAAGCTAGTGTTTGGGAAAGGAAATAGAGGTTAACTTGATTGGATTAAGCAGGAAATGTAAATGTCATAAGGAAACTTACTCATGTGAGAGGTGTCGTTACCTTACTTATTGAATCCCTATGTAAATAAAATACCTTCTGATGCATTTAAAATACATTTTTCTATATGCAAAATATAGTTACAAAGTCATTTACTGTAATATTTTTTTAAATATGTTTCTTTATATATAATTTTAAAATATATTTTACACTACAAACCCATAAAGGAAAGTACGTATACAATATATTCAGCAATGCATTTAAAAAAGCATTATTCAACAATGCAATATGAAAAAATATATTTAAAAGTATTATAAAATATTTATCTACAAACAGGTTTTAATTAGTGGTTATTACAGTATATCCAATACATTTAAAAATTGTATCCCAAATGAATATTTTGTAAAATATATTTAAATTATATCAAAATAAAACTTGTTGCAAAAATATAATATTTAAAGTGTATTTTTCCAATAATACTGTATGTACTGTACATTGATACAATTATAAGAGAGGTGTTCATTAAGGTTATACCATCATTTTTAAAAAAACGGCTTTGGGGATTTTAATGAGATTTATTTATTGTAAATATTCTTCCATCATTCCTGAACATATTTTAACATAAAAAACAACTATACTATATAAAAAAAATTAATTGCATGCACAGACAAACTGACGCATATATTCGTAGAGATAAGTAAGTTAATTAGTTATTGGCAATTATTAAAAGAGGATTTATCAATGGTATATTTTATGGTGAAAACAGCTCTCGGAAGATAATGACTGGTGTTCGGTATATATGACCAGCGGAACAAACAGAAGAGGATGGCCCACATTGCGTATGGGTGAATGATATAACGGCCTGGTGTAGGATCAGTCTACAAAGCCTACACCACTTGACCTAAGACAGAGATGGTTGGAGGTTGCAGTTGGCTTCAGACGCCAACAGGCGTTTTGCCCATGGTTGATAATGATGATGAATTGCTATCTATTTTTATTCTTTATCCGTAAAAAATTTAGGAAATATTTAATATACAGTACTATCAAAAACCGTATCGTCCATAATTCCCATTTTCGCTGTTTTAACCCTAAGGTCCACATAGAATTGTGTCACATTCTCACAGAATTTCACAATTTTCTTAACCTGAGTTTCATTGGACAAGTCGAGTCATATTATTTTTAAAATAAGGAGCTTCCCATTGTACATGTCAGGAAACGATTTTGTGCTTCAATCGAATTTCCCATGCACCCTTAGACAGTGAGTTAGACTATCTGTACTTCCTAACCACTAAGCTGACATCGAAGAGGCTTTATAACATGCGACAAAATTGTAGTATATTATATTTGTTTCGTTTGTCCAAAGCCGGCCATACACGAGGAAAGTTATATCTGGAAACATCAATTTTAGGCGTGTCCGAAAAGTCAAGCGCATATCTCTGAGCATTTTATTAATAATGGCTTTTAAAAAAGAATTTAAAAATGAAAGTAATTAGACTTCATTTGTGTTTTTATAATGCCGTACTTCCAAAGATAAAATTCATCGTTAATGGCTGGTTTAACATTGTTGCTTCGTAATGCGAAAATTGAGCAACAACTTTTGTGATGGGGCAAAATTTCTTGTATACATGTAATATTACAATTTATTTCATATGAAGTGCTTTATCATGCAGGATTTTATCATAGCAAACATTTCAAGAGCATCATCATTTTCATTGGGTTAGTCCAAAAAAAGCATGTCACGCAGACAAGAAAATAGGAAGAGATTATCAGCCTTGAAATAATGTAATCCTATGCCCAGTTATACGCTTTGTAAGAGCTATCTATCTAAACGCTTAATAAGATGACCTTGCTGAAAGTTATAAGCACGAGCTATTATAGTGGAGCAAAGATTACACGACCATATATACTTGTTCAGCTTATAGAATACCGAGTTACTTCAGTTTGAAATTGTGCAAAAATGAATCAGTTGGTACCATTTGCAGTATTGACTTTGGCCGTGGTCTACTTTTACTGCTGCAAGGAAAGTTTCGATTCTGTATCCATTAAAGGAAAAAGAGTACTCATCACAGGTTCATCATCCGGAATAGGCGAACATTTGGCTTACGAGTACTCCAAGTTGGATGCGGAAGTGTTTCTAACAGCTCGTAGAGAAAAACTTCTGGAAAAAGTGGCCCAAAAGTGCAAAGAGCTAGGAGCACAGAACGTGGAGTATGTGGCTTCCGATTTGGCAGAACAGAAAGACAGGGACAAGGTTATCGTCGAAGCGAAGAAACGATTCGGTGGATTGGATCACCTAATTCTGAATCACGCCGTTGCGACGCCCGGCCTCTGGTTGGGCACCAAAGAAAATATTACTACATTACTTTCCGAACTAAACATAAATTTTTTGTCCTTCGTGGATGTAGCTTCCCAGGCGCTTCCCATGTTGACTGAAAGCAGAGGTAACATCGGAGTGGTTTCATCAATGGCCGGCAAAATCGGGTTTGCAGGCACTGCCTCGTATTCCACAGATAAACATGCCGTCCAAGGATTCTTTTCCGCTCTTCGCCAAGAACTTCTACTCAGGAACACTGGTATTTCTGTGACAACGTGCGTGTTAGGGCCGGTGGATACGGATATCGTATATGTATCCAAAGAAAAAAAAAATAAAATGATGAACACGTTTTTCAGTGGACTCGATGTGGTTGCGACTCCCGAAGACACTGCAGTTACCATCATGCAAGGCGTGGCCAACAGGAAGTACGAAATCTATTTCGGAAAAATAGCGAGTGTCATTGTTGCCATTCATAAATTTTTTCCAGAGTGTGTAGAAAATCATTTTGCGAACACATTTTTGGCAGCGATGAACATTGAGGTGTAACCCTTAAAGTATACCGTTAGTAAATATTATGCAATTCAGACTTGTCTCAAGTGAAACAATTGACGATTTAGTGATTTTTTAATTATTACCAATTTCCGATCTCCTTATTTTATTTCCATTTATAAAGGTGGGTAATGTTAGACCTACACGTATATTACATAAGAAAGAAACATGGCCAGGATGTGTTAACATACACATGTAATAACAAGTGGAAGTTAATTCTCTTATAAATGTGCAGCAGCACGGAAGGTTGGACGAAGTCGAACGGGGCTGCATAACGTTTGATTGTATATTAATGTAAAGTCCACAAATGTCTCTTTAACAAGCAAATCACATTTATAGCAGATGACTTTTCTGACAATAATCAAATAAACGATAAATTACCATAGCAATTGCTAAAAGTGGCGATCTTGAATGGCATTGCAGGCTTGACAGCGACGCAACATGCTCGCAGCTATCTACACCAACGTTTAAACATGAGCCCATAGGGAAAAGTCTAAAAGCCTCAAATCTGAGAAACGCGCTGGCCAATTCACGGTCTGACCCCTGCCTATCCAACCATTGGATATCCAACGCATCGCACATGGCTCCACTTTCGACCAATATTAAACCGTGTGCCACTCTGTGTCTAAGACGTCGGTCGCCGATTTGCCGAAAACAATGTTGAAAACATTATGGAAATCGGCTGCTTGCAACCGACAAACCGAGACTGGATCGGCTAGGCTTCCTTCGCGTCCATTATCATTTTAAAGGCATGCCACATTCTTATTCCGTTTCTTGGCGCTAGTGTAGATCGGTCGTTCCCGACCGAAATCGGTTTTGTTATAAACGCACCCTTAGGGTTTTGTGAACTAAACTGTGAGTGTTAAAAGTTATTGATAACCCCGCTGACCTTGACACATGCTGTCAAGGTCATTCAAATGCTATCTTTTGAGGTACGCACTGTACAGTACACATGTAAATTAGAGACCTGTAGAGGATGGATAAACAGCGCTAGCACAATAAACAGAACTAAATTCGCACAAAAAGATGGGAGATAAAGGCATACAATGATTGCCCCAAATGCTTTCTTGCTTGACACTTGGGACATGCAGGAAAGTAAACCTAGGTTTAGAAGGACTCCCAAATCATAGGTTTACTTTCCTGCACACTCCAAGTGTCAAGCAGGGAAGCATTTAAGGGTTTGAATGACCTTGACAATGTGTGTCAAGGTCAGTAAAGCTATAAAAACTTTTAGCCCTCACAGTTGAGTTACAAGACCCTGATAGAATAGGCTGTGTCATTCCGTACACCAAAATGGCTGATAACTTTTGCGGAATGCGCCGAATGCCGACCCTTGAAGTACATTTGGCAGCTGTGATGCAGCAGCGCAAGCCACGCGGGAGTCGATATAAAATTCGCTACGTGTCAGTAAATGAACGAATTTTAGTTAAATTAAAATGTCGAAACAATCTCAGTATTTTTTTAAAACGGTCTACTCTAGCGAGTTATTTTTTCATATTTTTGTTTTATGTATTGAAACGTTTAAAAACAAGTTATTCATCAGGTCATTTATTTACGAATAAAATTAAGATGCTCGATTTCAGTAGAAACTACTGTACAGGATATCACATTGTATGCTTATTGGCTCCATATAGGCCTCAGCGTTTCAAAGGAATTTCCTATTGCATCGTAGTTAATAGCAAACACTAGCGCCACCTGCTGAGTTTAATGATTACCGAGAACTCGGTTCTGATTTTATTCTGAAAGCACCATTTTTTTGGGTTTTGCTATCCGATTGTTTTCAGCTGGTGTTGACCTTTGCACGTGCAAAGTTGTAGCAAATTTGGCCTTTGATCATGCTAAAGTATGAAAATTGTGAACTTTTGATAGTGGCCACATCTACCACTCATTGACACACCCTTTTTATGAATAATTCGACCAGTTATATATCAAATATACGATATGAATTGGGAGTGGCTTCATTTTTACTTCTGATCAGGTGGCGCTGCGACCTCAATTGTCACTGAAAAAGCATTGATTTGGTTAATTATGCTTGCATAGATTCGTTATTTAATCGCCGCGCGCCCCGATGACACAGCCTTGTGTATTAATCCAGTCCATGCAGCAGTTTTTAATTTATTTGTCATTATTCACCGAGTTTCCATTGTTTCCAGTATATATTTCCAATTCGAATAAAATTAGAAAGACGATAGAAAAATCTTACTGAAATTTCAAAGGATTTGCTTCGATCAAAGACTATTTACAAAAATGCAGTATCTTCACAACCAACAATTATTTTATACAAAACGTTTCAACGCCGTATGCGTCTTCTTCAGGTGTACCTCATTTCCGTTACATCCTTTGGATTGCTTGGTAGGAGGAGTCCAAAGGATTCATGCTATTCAATGTAGTTTAAACATATCATGCAGCTTGAAATATACTATATCTTCACATATCGATAAATTGCTGTATGGAATTAACAATGTATACAATTTATTAACTAATATAGGATTTTATCAGAACAAACTTTTAAAGAGTGTCTGAATTTTAATAGAGCTATATACACCAAATATGATTGTCACGCAGACATGAAAAGTGGGACGAGATTATCTTCCATGCGGCAATTTTATCATACGCTCAAATAATGCTTAGTCATGCAGTAGTTACACTGTGGTAGCTATCTAAACACTTGATTAGATGACCTTGCTGAAAGTACGAGCTTGTATATTCGAGTAAACGTTACACAACCATTGCTGCTTTGCTTACAGCAATACCGAGAACATTCAGTTTGAAATGAATAAGTTGGTACCAATTGCGGTGTTGGCTTTGGCCGTGGTCTACTTTTACTGCTGCAAGGAAAGTTTCGATTCTGAATCCATCAAGGGCAAAACAGTACTCATCACAGGTTCGTCATCCGGAATTGGCGAACATTTGGCTTACGAGTATTCCAAGTTGGGTGCTAAAGTGTTTCTAACAGCTCGCCGAGAAAAACTTCTGGAAAAAGTGGCCCAAAAGTGCAAAGAGTTAGGTGCGCAGAAAGTGGAGTTTGTGGCTTCTGATTTGGCAGAACAGAAAGACAGGGACATGGTTATTGTCGAAGCGAAGAAAAGATTCGGTGGATTGGATCATCTAATTCTGAATCACGCCGTTGTGTCGCCTGGCCTTTGGTTGGGTACTAAAGAAAACATGACTACATTACTATCGGACCTTAACATTAATTTCTTGTCCTTCGTAGATTTAGCTTCCCAGGCACTGCCCATGTTGAGTGAAAGCAGAGGTAACATCGGGGTGGTTTCATCGGTCGCTGGCAAAATAGCGTTTGCAGGTTCTTCTTCGTATTCCACAGACAAACATGCTATGCAAGGATTCTTTTCTGCTCTTCGACAAGAACTTTTACTCAGAAACACCGGCATTTCTGTGACAACGTGCGTGATCGGACCGGTGGATACGGATTTAGGACGTGCGGATATGTCCAAAGAAGAAAAAGATAAAATGATGGACTCGTTTTTCAACGGACTCAGTGTGATTGCGACTCCCGCAGACACGGCAGTGGCCATCATGCGAGGGGTGACCAACAGGAAATACGAAATCTATTTCGGACGAATCGCGCGGGTCATGGTTGCCATTCATAAGATGTTCCCCGAATGTGTAGAAAATCATTTTGCCAAGAAATTTCTGGCAATGATTAACATTAAGGTGTAATCCTTTCATTAGTAAATAATTCTTCAACTCTTGAATTGTCTCTATAGAGAAGTTCCTGATAATTTCAGTGAATTAAGTATCTAAGTCTGGCATTTAAAATGTTTTATATAGTTGCAAAATAAAAACGGGATCAATATAGGATTTGTTTTTTTTAATTACTGTTTAAATATGATATACAGTATTTGTCTGACATTATTCAAAATGACCTTTAAGTTAAGCTGCACAATTTCTATAGTTTTAGAAAAATAAGACCAATAAGCGCATTCAGTAGCCCAGCATTAAAAGAGGGTTTACTAACGGTCCATTCTCTGTGACAATTATGAGGAAGAAAGCTTTATAGAATTAAATATTTTCGAATACAAAAATGATAAACATGCATTTATACTGGACATTTCCCCAAGTTAATTGCAAATCAACAAAATAAAATATTTAAATGCTGTGTTACAAAATAAGATTTTATACTTTACGGTTAAAAAATAACCAAAAAATTACCAAACATTTAAAATTCATACCGGTACGTGGAATTTTGAAAGTAGTGAAATTCATAATCTGCGTCAAATTTCTTAAAACCCGTCTATCCCATAATTCTTAAAGAAAATCGACCATTGGTAGACACACTTGACTAGCAGATTATCCAACAATTACACCGCGAGCATCTTGATTGATTTATCTTTTAGTATACAACGTGTTACCATGCTGCAGGTCTTAAGTTGAGGTCAACATTTTTGAATTTTATAACGTTGCTGTATACAGCGAAACATATACTTTATAAGTTATTTAACTAATGTAGGATTTATCAGAACAAAAGTTTAAAAAGTACATGTATCAAGATTTTATTATGGCTATTTCAAAAGTGCATGTCACGTAGACATGAAAAAATATTATCTTCCTTGCGATAATCTAATCGAGATCAACCAAGCTTTGTCCTAGCTAGCTAAGCACTTGATAAGATGGCCTTGCTTACAGTTATTGTATATACATGTAAGTATATTTGATAAATCGTTATTATACCATAATTAATCTGCTTACAGTACTGTATATCGAGCTATCTCAGTTTGAAGCTGTGCAAAATGAATAAGTTGATACCATTTGCAGTGTTGACTTTGGCCGTGGTCTACTTTTATTGTTGCAAGGAAAGTTTCGATTCTGGATCCATCAAGGGCAAGCGAGTACTCATCACAGGTTCATCAACCGGAATTGGCGAACATTTGGCGTACGAGTACTCCAAGTTGGGTGCCAAAGTGTTTCTAACAGCTCGCAGAGAAAAACTTCTGGAGAAAGTGGCCAAAAAGTGCAAAGAGCTTGGAGCGCAGAAAGTGGAGTTTGTGGCTTCCGATTTGGCAGAACAGAAAGACAGGGACAAGGTTATCGTCGAAGCGAAGAATCGATTGGGCGGATTGGATCACCTAATTCTGAATCACGCCGTTGTCTCGCCTGGCCTTTGGTTGGGCACCAAAGGAAACATGAGTACGTTACTTTCCGACCTTAGCATTAATTTCTTGTCATTCGTGGATCTAGCTTCCCAGGCGCTGCCCCTGTTAACTGAAAGCAGAGGCAACATCGGAGTGGTTTCATCAGTCACTGGCAAAATCGGCACGGCAGGCTCTTCTTCGTATTCTTCTTGTAAGCACGCCGTGCAAGGTTTCTTTTCCGCTCTTCGTCAGGAGCTTTTACTCAGAAACACCGGCATTTCCGTAACAACGTGCGTGATTGGGGCGGTTGATACGGATATTGGAGATAGATCCAAAGAACAAACACGAGTGATTCGGGAAAAGTTTTTCAAAGGATACGATGTGGTGGCAACTCCCGCAGACACGGCAGTGGCTATCATGCGAGGCGTGACCAACAGAAAGTACGAAATTTATTTCGGGAGAATAGCGCGGGTTATGGTTACTATTCATAAGATTTTTCCTGGATATGTGGAAAACTTCTTTGCCAAGAATTTTCTGTCAATGATTAACGTTGAGGTATAACGTTTTCAGTAGTAATTATAATTACGCAACTCCGAATTGTCCCTTCAGCGAAGCAATTGCTAATTTCAGTGGTACTATTTGAAAATTAAAAGAAAAAATTGTTTTCTATTATTTCCGATTTCATGTTCTGCTTTTATGAATTCCATTTATAAAGTTGGATGATATTCGAACTATATACTGTGGTATTAACCACATTGTACGTGTGATATGTGATTGGTTAGGGTGCGTTAACATTGCAATCACACAAGCGGGAATAAATTCCCTTACAGCATGTATAGTTGGACTAAGCAGAATGGGATTATCAAACGCTTGGGTTAATCGGTGAAAATCTGCTGAAAAATTTAATGCTTTATTGTGGTAATGTAAGTTTGAGTTGCAAGCAGGCCTGACCGCAAACTTAAATTATACAGTAGGCTACTTGTACATGGTTATCACATGTTTTTTTTATAAACAAAGAAATCAAAATGCTTGAAGATATGTATTTTACTTGTATAATCAACCATGTACAAATTGCTTTAATGGGGCAGCTGCATGATGTAATTGTTGTTAATAATGTGGTTAAATAATTTAAAACAAATGACATAAGCATTCATCGTTTTATTCGATTCAATTATTTACCCTGCAGTCAGTACATGAACCATTTGGCAGAGGGGGGGACATTACTCAAATCAAGTCAGACTAAGCAGTCTGGTCATTATGGACCCCAACATCACAATTTAGTTAATTTTTCCATATTTGGGACTTTAACGAGGAGGGTGGGATGGGTTAGAAAGACTGTCATGGCCGATTTAATATAGGAACTATCTTAGCATATAAGATTCGCCTGGAGGAATTGTGAGAAACCATGAGAAACCACAATCGAGGTTTTACTATATGGACAATGAAAATGGATACATAGCATTTTAATGTGGAAAAATATGTTCAGGAATGATGGAAAATTTTGCCTATAAATTTTATTAAAATCCATACAGCCGGTTTAAAAAAAAGAAGATTGCGAAAATTTAATGAACACTACTCGTACATGTATAAGAGTAAATCTGACGTAACAATCGGGGGAAAGTACAAAAACTTAGTTTCCTAATTATACTAATGACATTATCTCGTCTTACATTTGAATAAGAGGTGAAAGGTCAGTACAGGGAAGAGAGGCAGAAACATACAAACAGTCTCACATTTTATCACGAAACGTAATCAGTTTCTATAACGTTTGATGTTCAAAATTTGTTAAAACGACAGTTTTGATACCTATTTTATGTATTCAAAGGGTTTTGTTTGAAAATGTTTAGTTTTAATTTTTCAATTTGAATGAAAGAAGTTTAAAAAAAAAACCTTAATTTTATTTTTGAACTTACTTCAACTTAAAAAAAAATGTCTTAGTAAAGAAGAATTTTTTGCAAACTCCTTATGAAAAATTTAAAGAATCTAAGTTTGGCATTTAAAATGTTTTTTTCTTATTTAGTTACAAAATAAAAACGGGAACAATAGGATTTGTTTTGTTTAATTTCTATTTAAATATGATATATTTGTGTGATATTTTTCAAATTGACCTTCTAAGTCAGGTTGCACAGTTTGAAATTTACGAACAATTTATAACACCAATATGCACATTCAGTAGTCCAGCATTTAATTATAAAGCGGGTTTACTAACGGTCCATTCTCTGTAGAAATTATTAGGAATTGGCTTTAGGTATAGAATTAAATATTTTTTAATACAACATTTATTAATACTGGAAATTTCCCGAAGTTAATTGTAAATTAACAAAAGAATATGTAAATGCTGGGCACAAAACAATTAAGATTTTATACAATTATTTAAAACAAACTAAAAAAATACTAAACAATTGTTAAACTCCCAATCTCTGTAAAATTCTTGTTAAAAAGCCATCAATCCCATAATTCAAATTGATAATGAACCACTGGTAGACCCACGTGACTAAAGCAGAATATCCAACAACAGCGCCACGACCGTCGAGTGATTCTACTTTTGGAATATAATATATTTTACACTGTAGATAACCTGTTAAGATGTTACCAGATCGAAGTTGAAGGTCATAGTTTTCTATTTTTATGACGTTGCTGTATAGTGTATACAATGTATAACATACTGTACATGTTATTTAACAAATGCATGATTTATCAGAACAAACGTTTAACAGGAATCAATTTTATTAGGGCTATTCCAAAAATGAAAGTCACGCATAAACGAAAAAATATTATCTTCCTTGCAATAATCTTATCATGATCAACTACGCTTTGTCCTAGATGGCCTTGCTTACAGTTATATAAGTATATTCGATAAATCCTTATACTATACCATAATTAATCCGCTTACAGTATACAGCGAGATAACTGAGTTTAAAACTGTGCAAAATGAATAAGTTGGTACCATTTGCGGTGTTGACTTTGGCCGTGGTCTACTTTTACGGCTGCAGGGAAAGTTTCGATTCTGGATCCATCAAAGGCAAGCGAGTACTTATCACAGGTTCATCATCCGGAATCGGTGAACATTTGGCGTACGAGTACTCCAAGTTGGGTGCCAACATTTTTCTAACAGCTCGAAGGGAAAAACTTCTGGAAAAAGTGGCCGAAAAGTGCAAAGAGTTAGGAGCGCAGAAAGTGGAGTATGTGGCTTCCGATTTGGCAGAACAGAAAGACAGGGACAAGGTTATCGTCAAAGCGAAGAAACAATTGGGCGGATTGGATCACCTAATTCTGAATCACGCCGTTGTCTCGCCTGGCATTTGGATTGGCACCAAAGAAAACATGAGTACGTTACTTTCCGACCTTAGCATTAATTTCTTGTCATTCGTGGATCTAACTTCCCAGGCGCTGCCCATGTTGACTGAAAGCAGAGGTAACATCGGAGTTGTTTCATCAGTCGCTGGCAAAATCGGGGTTGGAGGCTCTCCTTCGTATTCTTCATGTAAACACGCCATGCAAGGATTCTTTTCTGCTCTTCGTCAAGAACTTTTGCTCAGAAACACCGGCATTTCTGTAACAACATGCGTGATTGGACTGGTTCATACGGATATTGGACATAGATCCATAGAACAAAAACAAGAAATTAAGGAAAAGTTTTTCAGCGGATTCGATCTAGTTGCGACTCCCGCAGACACGGCAGTGGCCATCATGCGAGGCGTGACCAACAGGAAGTACGAAATCTATTTCGGAAGAATAGCTCGGGTTATGGTTACCATTCATAAGATTTTCCCTGGATATGTGGAAAACTTTTTTGCCAAGAATTTTCTGTCAATGATTAACGTTGAGGTATAACGTTTTCGGTATAGTAAATACACTTGTATAACGAACAACTACTAATTTCAATGGTACTATTTGAAAATTAAAAGAATAAATTGTTTTGATTATTGCTGATTTCATGGTCTGCGTTTTATCGTCCGGCAACAATAGCTAAAATAGTTCACTGTACATAGTTGTGGATGAAGTTCATAAATAAACAAAGAAGAATGAAGTGGGAAAGCTGGAGAAAGGAAAACTGTATTTGTCAAACTAATAAAGGTACTATCCAAGCAATCACCAGTTGGTGATTGTTGGAATTCATCAGGCTATAGCCGACAAATAATCAAACCCACGTCAAGCGAATGCGAGGCAAGAATGCCACTACTCAGCCACCTTGTTTAGTGCATATACATCCCGACATTGAAACGAAATGCATTTGATGAAATACAAATTGATGATGTACATGAAATACATGTACATGTATGCAAATATGCATATAAATGTAAGTTCAAATAAATGTACAGCTATAAAACACTGGTGCATGTACATGAATAACCCAATGGTGATTCTACAATTGTTGCATCAAACACTGATGTATGTAAGCCTACATGCAATAAACAACTATGCTTTAGTGTACTAAACACTATCGTACATGTATAAAACACTATCGTACATGTATAAAACACTATCGTACATGTATAAAACACCAGTGCAAAAACATGAATACATAAAACACTGCTTGTTACAGGATGTTACAGAAGATTTCAATGGTTAGATGTTATGTGTTAGTGTGCAAGTGCGGTGCACAATTGCTCTCTTGGTAATCCATTATCCTCTACACGTTATGTGGCTCTTAAAAGAGACGGGGATTGGATCGTCAGGATCCGTAGACTCCCAAGATGGCGGTCAGGTGACTTGGAGTAACTTCAGTGAGGTCGAAGAGAACCCAAGATGGCCGCCGTCTGATGTGGGGGGTAGTATCTTACAATGCCCCAAATTGTGGCCAACACACAATAACTGTTTGAGTGTGGCCCACAACCCAAAGACTCTAGCAAAAGGGCTTAAGCCCAAACCATAATGATCATTATAATTAAGGTAAAGCAAGACAAACTAACCTTGCCACGGCCCACGTGTTCTAGTACGTGGCAAACAAATTGGCCGCCTGGTGCACCTTTCTATTGGAGAAAAACGTCTAAGAAACCTGCACTTTGTAGGCTAGAAGAATCTGGATGGCTTGAAGAAGGAGGCAAATCGAAAATGGGAGATCTGGCATGCTCCTTCATGATTTTTCCCAGAAAAATTGGCACGTGGATGGCGGCGACGTGGCTGTTGTCCGAGATTTTTGGTCAAGAATGAATTAATGACTGTGAGGACCACGTGTGTGAGCCATGTGAGCTGACGGCTCACAGCTGGGGTGACGTCACGGGGGTCACCCCAAAAGTTCAACATTAGATATAACATTTAACATATAATTATCACGCTATCGAACCTTGAGATGGCATAATCTAATCTACTTTAACGCATGTCTCGTGGAAATTAATGTGCTGATAAATACAGTTAGCTGAGTCGCTCGGTCAGCCCTAATTCGTACGACGTTCTGCTTACAAAAGAACTCAAAAATGAATAAATTAATAGTAATTGCAGTACTTGCGCTATCTCTTGTTTACTTCTACTGCTGGAATGATAATATCGATCCCGAATTTGTAAAAGGCAAGCGGGTGCTGATCACAGGCTCATCGTCCGGAATCGGTGAGCATTTGGCGTACGAGTACTCCAAGTTGGGTGCCAAAGTGTTCATAACAGCACGTCGCCAAAATCTTCTGGAAAAAGTGGCCGAAAAGTGCAAGGAGCTGGGTGCCCAGCAAGTTGAATTTATGACTTCTGATTTGGGAGAACAGAAGGATCGCGATGCGGTGATTGCAGAAGCCAAGAAGCGACTCGGTGGCCTTGATCACCTAATTTTGAATCACGCCATCTTATCGAACGGTTTTTGGTTGGGCACCAAAGAAAATATGACCAAGTTTCTTTACGAACTGAACGTGAATTTCTTATCCTTCGTGGATCTAGCGTCCCAGGCACTTCCCTTGCTGACTGAAAGCAAGGGCAACATCGGAGTGGTCTCATCAATTCTCGGGAAATTTTCAAGCGCGGGATCTTCTTCGTACGCTACAAGCAAACATGCCATGCAGGGATTTTTCTCTGCTCTTCGTCAAGAATTACTCCTCCGAAATACCGGAGTTTCGGTGACAACGTGCGTGATTGGGCCAGTGGATACAGATATTCAAAAGTGGTCACCTGAAGAGAAGATGGAAGCAATGCAAAAGTATGGTACCGTTGGCCTATTTGACTTATTTTCTACTGCAGAAAACACTGCCGTGGCCATCATGAACGGTGTTGTCAACAAGAAGTACGAAGTCTATTTTGGGAAAATAGCATGGGTGTTGGTGGCCATTCATAAGATGATTCCTGGATATTACGAGGACTTCTATGGTAAAAGTTCATCGGAAATGCACAAACTCAAGG
Source organism: Ommatoiulus sabulosus (assembly GCA_034697705.1). Classification (NCBI taxonomy): domain Eukaryota; kingdom Metazoa; phylum Arthropoda; class Diplopoda; order Julida; family Julidae; genus Ommatoiulus; species Ommatoiulus sabulosus. The sequence continues at coordinate 4,001 of JAQGAO010001997.1, read as the reverse complement.
TTTAGATAATTGTCGTGCACTTACATGTATATGTAGGCTATACCGGGTGATTTGTAAAGTCAGTACCCAACGAAAATAAATTATATCTTTAATATGGTAATAGATACGGTGATAATTCTTTCAGATATCCAATAAAGTCGACCATGGGCTATCAGGAAACCATATTCCCTGTGACCTTGAATGCCGCGTTAAGGTCATCCATTTTTCAATTCCGAGTATTTTTGCAGATACCATGCCTTGTAACAAAAAAGTCGTAAAGAAAATATTTGAACACTCATCGTTGCGGTCGAAGTTATCATCACATCATTCGAAATTATACTAAACGAATTAACGCCGTGCCCAATTCTGATGCCGCCTGTTGCTTTGCCTGCCGCTTGTTATTTCCGGTAAAACGGACTTCCAAAGAACAAATTGTAGCTATAAACGTAAGAAAATTATAATAATGATGTTGGGGGTCATGGTCTTTTAAATTTGAAGTCCGATTGTGATTCGAAGTTGAATTATGGCAGATTGCAATATTTACCAAGTTTTTACAAGTCATGAAACTGATGAGTGCGACAGGACAACTGTTCCGATTTTAAAGGTTTAGCAATAAAATGAGCAACTATTGTATAAGCTTCAAATATTCATTCCTGCATAATTCAAATGATCATTTTTAATACAGATTATCATTTTCATAAATCAATGCATTAATTATCCTTAAGATGGACCGAAAAATTTAAATATCGGGACCTTGTTAAAATTCGACCAATACCACTACTGTGCTGCCAGACGTCATTTCACACGATAATCCGAAATTTAAAATCAGGATATAGTCAACCTGAGTTTCGATCTTGAAACGCGAGAGGACTGTGCATATGCATTCAGCTAACTTTGTTCGGCATGTACACGCCTATAGTACAGTATTTGCATGAACAGTGCGTGTTTTCATGTCGTTCATAATTTAACTTCCGCAAACATGAATTTTTACATTTCGGATCAATTACAAGACCCAGATCCCGTGCAATCGACATAATTTTGCTTTTACGGTTGAAATAGATTCACCGTAATGGCAGCGCTGCGTCTCTGCCGCAAGATGTTTCCGACAAATATAGGTCCTTGTTTATGTACGTGTCTGTTTATACAGTATATGCGTACGCGGGCAATAATTTCTTAAAATATAAAATTCATTTGATAAGTCCAAGCGCCAGGGCGTACAAATGTTCGCCATAAGTAGAAGGGACACGTTGGTTATGTTTCGTTATTGGTTATCCTGATAAAGGGTGAAACCCCCGAAACGTTCATTGAAATCAATACAGTTTAACATTTGACTAATGCCTAAATCACAATGCGTCAACGAACGGCGGAGACGAACAGTGGCTAGGTGCAAAGTGAAATTTCGGACGCGTCATTTTGTCGTCATCGACTTGTTGTCGGTGGCATCGGCGACTTGGAAGAGAGCTCCATGTCGTCTCTGGACATCGTCAACAAGAGCTCCTCTCGCCTGCTACCCTGTGTCAAAAACTGTCGGGAAAATTCAAAAAAAGCGCGCCAATTTGAAAAGAAATGCTGACCACATGATGCCAAAATGCCAACGTACACTGTATTTATTAATTTGTTATGGCGCTGTTGTTAAACACTGAGCAACACGTCGCTATCATTGTGAACCAATGTGGATTTCACGTCGACCATTGCTCAACTGTGTGACGTTTTCAAGATGACGGAAAAGCCCTCTCCAACGTTCATCGATATCATTGTGAATTAGGCATTATCTGACTGAAAAAGAAACAACGTCTCGGGCACTATTTTTACTCCATCCAGCAATTTATGGAATATATGCACTTTCTCTTAACCTTAACCTTTTTCTGACATTGAAGATGTTTAGGAAATTGCATCATCCCAGCGACCTATTTACAAAGCTCCCCATATTACAATTGCGTGTAAAGCTGGGCTACCGTTAAAAATTGCTCACCCACCATTCAGCCTTGTCATTGTTATCTAAGCAACTTGAATTATAACTTTGCTGAAAGCATTGCGAGTAAATTATATTGTACACACAACTGCCTAGAGACGAGCACATTACATTCGAGGGAAGTGAATAACAGAAACCCGCAGGGCTGGAAACCCGTATCGCAAATCCAGCCTTTCCAATTAGTTGCAATTTGGAAGACAGTAGTGCTTCAAAAATGATCAAGTTACTGCCGCTTGCAGTACTAGCGTTAGCCGTGACTTACTTCTATTGCTGCAATGACAGTTTCAACCCTGAATCCATGAAAGGCAAGCGGGTGCTCATCACAGGATCATCTTCTGGAATCGGAGAGCATTTAGCCTATGAGTATTCCAAGCTGGGAGCCAAAGTCTTCATAACGGCTCGCCGCAAAAGCCTTCTAGAGAAAGTAGCCGAAAAATGCAAGGAACTGGGTGCCCAGCAAGTGGAATTTTTGTCTACTGATTTGGGAGAACAGAAGGACAGGAACGCTTTGATGACAGAAGCAAAGACTCGATTCGGCGGGTTGGATCATCTAATTTTGAACCATGCCATCGTATCTCCAGGTCTTTGGTTGGGTACCAAAGAAAACATGACTAAGTTCCTTGACGAACTCAACGTGAATTTCGTTTCCTTTGTAGAGCTGACTTCCCAAGCACTTCCCATGCTTACCGAAAGCAAAGGTAACTTGGGAGTGGTTTCATCAGTTGCAGGAAAATGCGCCACTGAAGGAAATGCTATGTATTCCGCGGCCAAACATGCCCTGCAAGGATTCTTTTCAGCCCTTCGCCAAGAACTCCTGCTCCGTAATACTGGAATTTCGGTAACCACGTGTGTGATCGGAGCTGTGGACACGGATATTTACAGACTGCCCAAGGAAAAGTTGGCTATACTGAAGGAAAAAATGAGTGGTGGATTTGATTTTTTTTCGACTGCAGAAGATACTGCCGTGGCCATCATGCAGGGAGTGACCAATAGGAAGTACGAAATCTATTTCGGAAGATTAGCTTGGGTTATTGTTACAATTCATAAGATTTTCCCTGGATGGATGGAAGACACTTCTGGAAGGCAAGCACTGGAATTGATCAAAATAATGGCTTAATGACTGCTGCAAATCTGTAGTACAAATGACAAAGGAAAAACGTCAGTGGTCAAATCCTGACACATATGACCAACTGCGTGCAAGTGGCATAATATATTTTAATGGTGATGCATACAGCAAGCTAATTCGCTAGTCCAACAATTTGTATTCCGCATAAACTAGTTGCAAGATACGAAAATATATTATGCAAGACGATGCATGTTACAACCATGAATTAATTAAACCACGTAGACCTGTACATGTACGTCAAACATGAGAAAACTACGAAGGCATACTGTACTTCGAAAATGCCTTGTTTTATAAAATTGTGTCCAAGGTTAAGCCAAGGTTAAGGTTTAGGAAAAGATTACATCATTTTAGGAGTAATTACAAGTAGAACCTTAATTGTGATTTTCGTTTTACCGTCCAGCAACGAACCTGTAAACCTGTATGATGAATGTTTGAAATACATACAGTATGTAGGCCTACATGTAAATGATGTACTGTATATAAATTTATCCGCAGAAAATTAGTACAAAACATTGAAAATTGCTACTTATTTTTGTAATGATTCTGCATGGAAGTATGACCACTCCGGCGTTTTAGGTATTTATTCAAGGTTTCTAAAAAACAGCCAGTCATCTCGCGTGCTTAATTTAAACCATGTCATCAGGAGCCATCATTTTGATAAATCTTATCACTCAGACATGCATATAAGCAATTTTTAAACTAGGCCAAGGGTAGGCCAAGTGTCATCATATTAATCAACATCATATCAATTGCAACATGTAATTTAATATCGATTTTCATTTCGTCTAAGCTCAACAATGTACTTATTGTACTTAATTAATGTACTGTATGGGTGAGAGCACGCTGCCACCTACTTTTCCGTAACTTATTTCATGTAATTATGTGCTTGTTGTCTGCCTCAATTATTTCAGCCTCGGGTGCGTA
>JAQGAO010001996.1:0-21502 GCA_034697705.1 Ommatoiulus sabulosus | reverse complement strand
AGATTTTATCGCATATTTCATTGTTGTTCCCTGGCTTCAAGGGTCACAGGATTCACCCTGATGTGCAAGGGTCACATACCCATAAAAGTCAGTCAATTTTATATAGGAATTGATCAACCACGCTTTGACCAGGATGTCAATGCTTAAAATAGCCACAAATATAATTACTCTTATCTACTTATTTGCGCTTTTGCTGAATTGCTATACCTCTCGGATTAGATGTCTAGAATTTAAATGTGATCACCAAAATCTGCACAAGATACGTCTGGCACGATGTATTTTCAGAAATTATCTTTTCGAGAAAATATTCTGTTGTTAAAAAAAATAGAAATTTTATATGTCATTGTCACAATAGGCATTTTAATACATTCGAATTGAAACATGTGCTATTAAAAATTGAAGGCTATATAACCAGTGGTCCATATCTAAAAGTTAGTAATCGTTGAACGAGCGGTGTTATATCAGATATTCATGCGAATTTATGGTATACTTATAGTAAATTGTTTTGTATGCCGTTATAAAGTATGTATACCGGTATATACTGTATATGTAATGATTCGCCTTAAATACTGGTTTATGATGTAAAATGATGTTTATGATGTTGGCCTACATTTCTCATGAAAATAATCAGATCATTAGGAATTAATAGTCTCATAGGGTGTCCAATTGGGAAGTTTTTCTAAGATGGATTTAGGCACTCACGAAAGATAAATTTAAACCTTTTCGATACCTTTTCATCGAAGGGAAATGACTAGAAATTAATAATATGTTATCTTCAAATTGTTCACGCATTAAATTCACTAAAATTTTAAATTGGTGCAATTTCACGCAACAGTTACAAATGAAGTTTATAATTAATGCGTGGGGAATTACAAAATTTAAAATTTTCAACTTCTTGTTATTTACCTTCGTTATCTATAAAAATAATTAAAAATATAACTAATACATTGTATAACGTACTATCTTTAAAAAAAATTGAAACTTAAAATATTGCAATACATTCATATACAGAATGTGGTAATGAGTTTCTCTAAGCATTCGAACCGTTTCAATCATATCGAAATCAACCTGTCAATTTTAACAGTATTCATATGAGAACTAAAATTGTCAATTTATTGATTATAATGTTTAATTTATTAACTGATCGTCAAGGTGACGCAAAAATAAATTTTGGAGCTTGCCATAAACTGTCAAATTCAGTAATGTACGAGTTTGTTTGCAAACCCCTAATCTGATCCTTGGTTCTGTGTTCTTTTGACTGCGATATAACAACAGCGAAAATTGTCGCCTGTTAACCGTTATTTAGACTAGTAAATATATTTCAATGGTTCCATGCTGACTTGATTTTCTCCTGATATATCAAAGTTTTCTTTCTCCTTTATTTCCATTCAATTAATTTGAATGTCAATTTTTCTTCAAACTTGCCATGTAATTCCCTCTCCCTCAAATGTATATAGTTTACTGTTAAGTAAATTCCACCGTTTTTCTTCGCTTTTGTATAACATGCAATGTACAATTAAACCCTGAATAAATTATTGATTTTTTATTGTATTAAAATTTATCGATATGGCTCAGCACGCTGCACCAATAAACTAGAGATTAATATATCACCCAGTTGGAGTTCCTTTTTCCACACTGCTGATTGGTCTAATTTTTAGTTATGAGTAAAGTTTTAATATAGGCGCATTTGGAATTTCATTTAATGCCAAACCGATGCTTGCATAGAATGTGACAAAAATCAGGAGCTTACACGTTCTTAATATTCACTCGCCATTTAACACCACGCCCATTACATTAATCATGTTCAAACCAAAACGCTTCTTATTTACTTAAATGAAAGTTATTGGCATCTCAATGAAATGTGATTTTTTTATTTGGTTAGGCATGCTCCATATGGAGTATTATTATATTTGCATGTTTCGTCCTTTTCCATTCTTTCAAATACACTGTATACTCAAATTTCCAGAAAAATATTTTAAAAATCATTAAACAAAATGACACATTTAAAACTAAAGTGCGAAATTAAAGCAAAACTCCATGGAGGATTACAATTAGTCAACTATATAGGAAGCAATGCATGCTCTACCACTATAGTTTCAATTTCATGGATGATTTGGATTTTTCCCAGGTTTCATTTTATTAGCGGAACCTTTATTTACACACGCATGTACGCAGAATCGATTTTAGCGCATATTTGCTACCCTGTGGCGAGCCCCTAAATCAGCGTGTGACATTTAATGCGCCCGATTTCATTGTCTCGTCAACAGGATGCAAACGTTTAATATGTTCAACTATTAAACACCGGCCTCATGTTTTATTAAGTATCGCGTGATTGAAGTAGTGAGGTGCACAACCTCGCCCAAATGCTCTTTTTAAACTTTGTTGATTTTAGTCCAACTCTGGGTGAGAATGTCGAGCTAATTATCCTCCACGCAACAGTGTGTTTACGTATTAGCACTGCAGAATTTCGAATGAAGTTAATGAGTAAATTAATTAGTGTCTTTTGTTCGCTTTCCCCGCATTTTTGTTGCACTTTCGAGTGCGTTGAGAGGTTTATAGCAAACGCATTACGGCACGATCTCCAGCGAGATGCATAAACACGATGAGCTCGATTCAACCCCAGCGACTGCCAATGAAAATCAAACGAATTTTCATCTCAATTCAGCAAAAATGATGTTCGTAAACGCTCTGGATGTCGATCAAGCTCCGAATTACCTCTAGTTCAACGAAGCCAGAAAACAAAGCCAATGTTACCCAGCAACTCGTCACGACGCAATTCAGTTCCACACTTTTCAAATTAATAAGCTCAATTCAATCCGTTTCAGCTTAATTGTGCCTTGTCTGTCCCGACCGCAAAGTGTAAATTTTAGCATAGCAAATTTGCGAAATTATTTCTAATGCAACCGCAGAGAATGAAGCCCTGTTCAACGCAGAATATATGCAACACTAGGCGTCGCTCAGCAACGTAATGGCTGGTGTTTATCCAAAATGTTGAAATTCGTGATAAAAAAAACAGTAAGCTTTTAATTCAATTATTATTTTATTTTGGAGAGGATCGAGGCGAGTGGTAAGACACATTCCACGTGGAAAGTAATATTTTTTAATTCTCGCGGATACAGTATATAGAATTGCACGATAATTATCGAGATCTATGACAGTTGCTGATGTATCTACAATTAAACTACGAATATACTGCCGGCAATACACGAGGAAAGTTATCTGGAAATACGGCATGCATGTTCAAATAGTTCTGTTTTTTATAATGTGAATTACGAGAAATGCAATGTTTTAATTTGCCAATTATAAAAACATAAAAGAAGTGTAATTACTTTCAGTTTGAAATTGTTCTTTTAAAACCATGTTTATAGTAAAATGCTCAGAAATATGTGTTTGACTTTTCGGACACCTCTAAAATTGCCAAGTTTCCAGATATAACTTTCCTCGTGTATGGCCGGCTTTACGATTTGAAAATTGACGGAACGCTTTCACGATATCCTAAGCTATCAAGAAACATTTTGTATGTTTTGGCACGGATTCGACTACAGTTGTTGCGAGATAGTTATGTCAATGTACTGAAACGCAATGGGTATGTACCATTGAGTTTACTGCATTAACATATTATTAGAAAAATAAAAATTGCTTATAAAAATTAATTCCCAGCGTAGATTTCGAGTTAAATAGCCCCTGACTATAAACTCCGGCTAGAGGCTCTTGGATGCTTCCTGACATTTATAGCCAACTGAAATCCTGGTTCACGGGCTGATTCCTGGCAACGTAAATTTAAACACCTCTCAGCAGACAACGACTGAGTTAACCATTAGGGGCCACTCGTATTATGAAGCAAGCACTGCAGCCACGTGAAAATAATGCTTAATATGAATAATGGTGAGACTAATTGATCGAAATGCTTTTTCATGCAGGAAAGATGCATTTTGCGAAATATAGGTGGTACGTGTAAACGCGCGTAAATATTGATATAATAAATATCGAGGACATTCCCTCGCGAATCTTTCCCCACCTTCACGCGTGCGTGCAATTTTTTCCAAATGAATATGAATATTAATGTTCTATTCGTACCTGATATTTTCACGTCAAATCTCGGTTCTTCCAGTGACGTGAGCGATGCTTTTATGATTGCAGAAGTAATGAATGCATCGAGCCTTCGAAGAAATTTCGTGAATGCTAGCTGGAATAAATAGCCAACTCAGCCAAGTAAGGTTTAGGCTGGATGATGAGTTTATGATTTACGTCATCAAAATGTCATTCCCCCTTCCTGGTAGCTCTCATTTAAATGATTCACCTATGATCGATAATGACTGGTTTCCATGGGCGAATGAAAATATAGTCAATAATTTAGGATTAGGCCAGGTATGATAAAAAATCCCACAATTCACCAAATGATTTATTGGACACTCTGTTTATCACACGTACGTTTATTGTATAATTAATGGCTGAATTCAGACAGAAATTTTACGAATAGTACTTTGATAATTCACGTGATTTTACGACTGCCAAAAGTGCTATTTGTAAAGCTTCAGTCTGATATTCCCATAATGTAATCTGTATTATCAATGCGTATCCCATATCCCTGATCTTGGCATTGAAGGAGGATGTTGACGTCGTAGGTAGTTTTCGTTGAACATTAGAACAAAACAAGCGCTATAGTCAATTTTTCAACATAACCTTTTAATATTCTAAACGGAATGTCGGTTAATACAATATTACATTGTTATAGTCGCCTTTCAAGGCTTGAAAAACAAGAATGAATCAAATTTGGACATAGCTGATTTTAATGCCCCCAAGTGGAAAACAGCTTGATTTCGCGATGTCGTAAATTAAATTAAAACATAATGAAAAACTTTTTATTAAAAAAAGAGCTGCGATTTCATTGCAATAATGCGACTAAAATAGATGTATCGCGAATCAGCGCAGATACACTCATTTAAAATATAGTCCTTACAGCATTTTTCTATTTTGCATACTGTACGTCTCCCATCATCAATATTCACATCTTTTCGCTATAACTTTCAGTATAACTGTATTTCTTTCCAATGCAGATTTACAACAAACGTTCGATTGTTACTTGCAATTTTGAATCTATTAGGTACTCATAATTAGCATGCAACCATTTTATTTATATACACAGTTGCACATTCACATAGAGAATTTCTGGGGAAAAAATCATTTCTCTTTCATTGAAATCTTGCAAGTTCAGAAGACGCTAATTATGAGGAAATCTATGACAATATCGCCTTCTAATATACACAGGCTGCATTAGAGCCATCTTTAAGTAAAATAAATATATTCTACGATTGCTAATACATAAACGAACCTTTGCATGGATACCATTGGAAAATTTTAACTTCCCAAGAAACCATGTTGAAGAAGTTAACTTTTTTAACTGACGTGAAATGGCAAGTAGATGAAACAAATTTATCGACTTTAGTATCTTTCCTTTTCCGTTGATGGTGCAACAAGAATTACAATGAAAGCAGTTATTGATGAAAAGATGGAAAAAACGGGAAAGGGGGAATAAAAGTACATCCGTATAGGCTTAACACGGGGAAGTCACCATGAGAAGTACTGAGAGGAGAATTTTCGATTTACAAAGGGCAGACTATTTTCTTGATTTCCTTCGTTTTTCTTATTTTTTATCGGATGACGATTGGTCGTCCATGTCGCTTGCCTGAAATGATAGTAATTACGAATAATTATTACAGACATGTAGGAGCACTATTGCACAGGGTAATTGTTGCCAGTACCAATTAGAGCATGCAAGTAGCAATTGCATTTTCCTAGTTCGGAAAAGGCATGCTTGACAACCAAATGGCAGATGTTACAGAGAAGGACGACTTCAAAAAGTGCAAATACGTATATCGAGTCTATCGACAATTAATAATTTATCGAAGGATAAAACGTGTTTCATCCTCCAATAAATCAATAAAAATACGAATGGGTCATACATAAATGACGTGTTTCAAGTTGTTGTTTTTACATGATGCCGCAATTAAGCTCTTCCGGTTAGAAACTGCTAGATTTTAGTTTAGCCTATTTTTTAGTCTTGGCGTTTGCGCACATTTCACAAAATGGCCGCCTTTTAGCCCTTCCGGAAAGTGTCTACGTCTATTTAACCACTCATTGATACCCATAATGTACATGTATAGTGTATTATAAAATGCTAAGTATATAGGTGTGAGAGGGGTTGAAAATCGGTGGCAGTAGATGGCCCTTATACATGTACATGTATATATTTGCAGTATGCGTTGTAGGTTATACGTACTTGTCCTAAACTTATAAGACTACAGTATATACAGTATTGATTTTTGAAAACAAGGTTTCTGCCCTTTGTGATTGTATACTGTAGCTTCTTGCTAAATTTGCTATGGTGGTCACCCAATTTTAAAATGACCGTATAGAGTGCACCATTGTGCTGTTGTCTATAGGCTTAATGGTCGAACAAAGAAACATTCTTTATGCTTTTATTCACTATAGTATATACAGTATAGCGGTGGCGGCAGGGGCTAATAATAGCTAATGCTGCGCAAATAGCACCTAAAGCACCTTTTCTTGTTTGACTACTTTTTTCAATTTAGCCGGCATTGTTGGCACGTATAAATTCCAGTCATTCTATCTCATGCCATTTTCATGAAAAAGTCTCGTTAAAACGAAGGAGTAAATTCATTCCAAGAAATATCCGTTCATCATAATGTTGATATTTGCATTATTATTATCAGTGAGCTAATTGGCAGTGTAAGCGGACAATTAAGCAACAATTTTAAGGTCGTGGTTTCCATTGACGGTTAATTGGGGGGGCATAAATTAATCGAAATGTCAAAAGGGCAAGCGCGAAAGTAATTCAGGTGTAGGCGAGGGAAACAAAAGATTTGAGTAGGAGATTCGCGGAAAGGTTGTTGAACCAAACACATCGTCACGATTGCAACAATTAAGGCCTTTTATTTCGCCTGATGTGAAGCACTTTAACGAACAATTAAATAGAGAATTGGACCGAAATGTGAATAACACGTGAATTTTCAAGTTTTCAGTGATCTGTGAAGTCATCACATCTCGGTATTTTAAGAGTGTGTATATATAGATGCCTGGTCACAGCATGTAGCTCTTATTTTAAAAGGTAAGCTGCTATACTTGTACAGTATACTGTATACAAGCAATGCATTGTGAATGGCTTTTAAACACTACATGTATTTGCCTAACCGAACTGCAAATATGCCGTGGCAATATACATGTATATTTCTGTAACTTTAAATGTTCATATTTAGTTGTCATTGTAATTTTTAGAGCCTATAGTATACACATTAAACATGTTCTCTGTTGGGATTAGATTATGACTATCTATAGCCTATACTCCGTCGTTGAGGGATTTAAAAGTGTTTGGAGAGACGCGGGGCACTCATGAAGTCATGTGGGCAAAATCGGCACGCTAATTGATTTAAAAAATTGACTCAAGGTTATTGCTGTTTTTAAACCAATTATTGTAGTCATCATATGCACACTTGACTTCACGACTGCCAAACTACGTTCGTAAAGCTTCTGTATAAGTTCCGCTATTATAAATAAATTAGATTGGCGGGAGTTGATAATAATAATGCTGCAAATCGACATACTGTACATGTTTTACGATTGAAAATGATCCAACCGGTGCAGTCATTTTTCGACCCCAGAAGATCAAAGGTGCCGACACGGAGTCTGCATACTGTACTGTACGTAGTTTGATTCTTCTCTATATTATTTTTAAGAAGAAATTGGTGCAAGTATCCTTTTAAGCAAGTCTCCAGTTCACGAAAAACAACAAGATGCTCAAGTAAGTGGCCTACATGATGCAAATGTCAACTTGTTTGATGAATTTACAGTTGAGCGACGTGGCATTTGCTACTCATAATTGGCAATTAACGCATTTCCCAAGAGCAAGGAGCAACTAATGTGATTCAATAATTACCTTCCCTATTAATAATCAGTCGTTAGGTTGGGCGGACGAACAGAAGGGAACAACGAAAGTTCATTCCCACAAAGTCATCATACATCTATTATGATCAAAGGTAAAAAGATTACGGATTCCGGAGGTCTAAGCGGTCTGAAGGAACCGAAGTTCGGAAGATGTCAACAACTCAACAGAGAACATGCTATACATGTACGTATAGGTCAGGTCCTACTTTCCAAAACGATGTCAATTTTATGGGCTCAATAGATCAGACATTGAATGGGTCGACGTGTGGCTTCGTATAAGATGATTGGTTTTGAGTTCGGTGGACCTCTATTTCAAGAATAGTGGATGTGAATGCTATAAAAAGTCTAAAACCTAACCTTTTCTGGAGTTACTACAGGATTTTATTATTAATCCTAAAAAGGCAATTTGTGATCTTTTCTATTTGATGCGATGTTAAGACATCTAAACGAACCGAAAAGAGGTCAATGTGCCTACATCCTTGAAGTTCCATAAGTTCTCAGGCAAAATGCTGCTTCACGTCAGAAATGTACCTATGAGTGTGACAACATTGACACGATAATATACGACAATGACACATCAAAAGGGCCAGAATTTTGCAGTGCAAATGCAGCAGTGTACTTTAAAATTCACGATGGAAACTGATCTTGTTCTGCTTTAAAATACTGCATAATAATTTGGTAACGATAAGTTTTGAGTTTGACCACCCCCTCATCTCCTCCCCATGACTTTAGAATGCCTTTATAAAATGACTTCTACGAAGTGGTTCGCCTTGGCATCATTCTTAAATTCGAGTACACATAAAATCTGTTTGAATTTTTTTAAAAACTAATGTTAGTATACATGTAGTGTTATATACCCGCAACCTGACTTTCAATCAATAACGAATGCATATTTTGTAATACGCTTAGTTATTTGAAAGTCATGAATTTATCTCTAATAATTATAATTACCACTTTGGGTTAACACAATTTCGTGCGTTTTGCGTTAAAATACAAGAAAGTTCTTGCAATGTAATCAAAAAGTACAAAGATTAAATTAAAAGGCGCAGAAAATTTTGTCGTATAAATGAATTAGTTTTAAGAACTGGAAAGATGACTTACCAAATTCCTTAATATTTTAAGGAGGGCCAATGGGATGCGTTTACCACTTGCAAGGGGCACGTTCATGTTCAGTCCACTGAAATCCCTAGAATCCGGAACGTTGACGTCATAGCGCGGATTGAGGGGGTAACGAACATCTGTTAATTCTGGGCTAGACGACGGCGCTAGGTCTTCTCCACCATCCGTCCTTTTTCCATGGGCTGAAATTTGAAAATTACTGAGTTTTCCGTGTATTGCCACTTCAACTATTTTAATTTTTTCACGAATTTGGAATATACAGTATATAAAACTATTCTTGACCAAAAAGTATTGGTTAATTTTGAAAATGGTATGTACTACAAAGTTCATGCAGTTTACTATTTATCAATCCTTTGCACACATAGTGTACACGAGAAGCATGCAGTTATACGAAATTCAATTATGAACAAAATCTCAATGCAATATTGGATTATGGTAATACGCATATTTGGATTTTTTTTCCCTTTCATAAGCATGCAGGCTGACAGAAAGATATTTTTATCAACGCTATAAATCATACGCTATACGAAATCCGGTTGCTGAAAATTATACGTATAGTCGTTATTACACAAAGCAGAGGGTACTACACGGAAAGCGATGGAAATTTGGATGCACAAACACCCAGCATGTACATGTACTGATGTGTATACTGGGACAGATCCGCAAATTGGCAATGCCATTTAGCTTATATACAAATATGCGTAAGATTCTTTAATTACCTCCAAAGCACGAGTGCCCAAAGCTCGAACATCCTCGCAAACCTATAAAAAGCAAATTAAAAACAATTTAATTGCAGTGAAACCAGTTTTCTTTTTCTCTTCATTCCTAAATTGTAAATAATTGGACGAATTACTAGCTTATAAAATCCATTATGAGTGAGCTAATGAGCGTAAATTATAATCCATTGAAAACTCATGTCACTGATATCGTCAACGTATAATTATTGTCAAGATGCTTGTCATGCATGTTTATGATATCGAGGCACATTTGGCGAGTGGATGAAGTGGCTCGATCTACGATTTTAATAATTGAGGACTTGTTTTAATTGCGCCATTTCCTATAGCGATGGATTCGGGTCTGCAATGCGCGCGCACAAAATCGTTAATTATAGAAAACACTTTTGGTTGAATGTTTGCATTTAATTGCCTCTATATGCATGTTTAGAATAATTGTCCTTGCTTATTGCCAATGTTTAGCCGCAGTAATCCTTTACACGGGCCGTGGGATTTTCTTCGCGGCATTTTCATTTTTCTTGTTTGAAACAGAAAACAAACGAGAAGGCGAGTTGTGAACTGAGCAGCACTAATCGTTACAGCTCCGAAAAGGTTTATGTCTTTTAATAATTCTTGAGATGCCACTTAATAATAAATGCGCCAATTAATTGCCCATTTATCTTCGAACCAAACCCGAACAAAGGAGTTTGATGACGTCAGTTTTGGTTGAAGTTGGTTAGATGTGGGAATTAAAATGCTTCTTTTGAGGACCGGAGCGAAATTACATTAATCCCTTCTGATATCTTAACCCGATTCAACGCTTGCGTTAATCCTAACATCAATCGCAACGCTATATAATTCTGCGCTGTGGAAAACTTTGCATGGCATGAACGATGGCAGAACTCGCAATTAAAATCCGCTTTGCATGGCGTTGTGCATAATTATAATGCCGCTTTAAGAGGCGCTTAATTGGAAGCAAATTAAGGTTATTGGCTATTAATCGGTAAGCCATTCACGAAACTTGGCGAGATCAGCTATAGTCTCGGAGGTGCAGACGTCGAGTAGGCCTATTCCGAGGAGTTTATTGACTTTTTAACATGCATAAATCGCTTCGATAGATTGAAATTTGACTTAATTCATCGCTGCAAAATAAGGGTGCGAGCACAAAGAATGCTTACTTTCGACGTGCTGCTTTCAGCTTTTTTCGTGCTTGCATAAAAACTCAGCTTCTTTTTCCAGATTTGGGGCGCACAATAAACGCTGATATCAGCGTGATGGTCAATGAGCTTGGTGGCGCAACTGCATGCGTTGTACTAGGTGAAACATTCCGCGTAAAACCTTGCACATTCGCATTATCATCTCATGATGAGCGCAGGACACGTTTTTATGGTACATAGGCGGCATACAATCGTGTATATGTGCATGGCTACACTTTTGATCAATAGTGATCTGTGTGCTACTCTGTGTCTTAGAAATCTGCTTTCGAATCTGCGCTCGGCTAAGCTTTCTTTGTGTGCGCTCTCATTTAAAAAGCATGCCGCATTCTTCTCCCGCTTGGTGGCCCTAGTGTACGCCGGGTGGTAAGCGCTTGCAATAAGCATTCTTTGTGCTCGCACCCTAAACGATTCATGTCAACAATTGCTTAAAGTGCATGGTGCGTATTAAAACTATCTATAAATGCATTTCAACTTCTGAACCTCCATTCTTTTGCTTTTCAAGTGCCATATTTTTTAAATGTATAATTCACAACAACAGTCATCAGAAATGTGCCATTGTATTTAAGCAGTACGAAAGTTATGGGGTTAGTGCAACTGAATTTGGAAGAATGTTCGGACCAATCTGAGGGGATTCTTCATTTCGTTTATCAGTTTTCATTTTCATATTGAAGTTACTGGCTTCGCGAGATATACGTGATTGAAAATTTGCTCACGTAGACTTGTATTTGTCTTCCTCAGCAAATGTTTGCCAAATCATTTATTGCTTTGGAATGTTAGAATCTACTTTTTTTTTCTTGTAAAATAAATTCGAGGGCTGTACATCTCCCATACCGACTGCGGCTTGGATACTTTGCCAATACTGCATCATCGGTATATTTACAACATGTCTATACATTAAAGTCCGGAATGGTCTTCTTAGTCCGAAATTCTTCTTTTAGTATTCCCTGGCGTGTATTAAAGTGTTTACACGTCCTAAATTTCTGCGGTTGCACTTAATCAGCCGCAGTGTTTTTCAAAGGACTTCTGCGATCTTTAATGGCTATAAGTAATGTGGCTTTTCCAACGAAATCTCCGCTTAAATAGCCTACTCATGGCTTGTACATTTAAAGATTTTTCAAAATATTTACTTAAAAAGGTGACGTGATACGGAATCAAAGTCGGTAGTTTATTTTTCATGAAAGCAAACAACCGGAACTGCCTTTCCTTCTTGATCGTGTACACAATTTTGGATGAAACAGAAATAGTGGTACTGTATATCGCGTGCGACGTTATTCCAGCATATTCAATCATATGCTAAATACTTTACCGTGGAATAGTACCAACCGAGCAAAAATGCAGCCAATATTCATTGGTGTATATAAGAGGAATAAATCTTCGAGAACTCCTTTGTTGAGCATAAATATTACAATACCCTTTTTAGATAAAACCAACTTGTTACGGTGTTGAGGCTAGGTGACAGATGTTAGCGGGTGATTTTGATGGCACTAAAAGTACACTACTCTTAATGTTGACTGAATATTTTGCAAGGGGAAAAATTGATTTTTGTGCTATGCATTTTTGATTTAGTTGGCAATCTAGCCTACATCAGTGTGGCCTTTGCCTTTACTTTTTTTCTTCATTCTGAGCAAAATTGAGACATACAGTATATATATTTGCCCATTTTTTATGCAGGATTCGTTAAATTTCCCTTCAAAGCCGCTGTTAAAAATTCATAAGATTTGCGAAGAATCTCACCAAGCTTTGTCTTCGTTGGTCGCATCGAACTTTTGATTTCGACAATCGAGATATAGCAATGTTTGTTTTACCATACTGTAGCTTTCGTTTTCCACTATACTGTATATGTTTAAATCTGAATCGGATCCACGCGCGTGTTTATAAAACGTTTCAAAGCAAGGATATGCATTCGGTTCTCTGAACTTTCTTTGCTTAATGTTTGATAGGAGAATGTGAGTTGCTATGGTAGGAAGTACGTAACGTTGAAGAAAAATAACAAGTACTGTACGGACAATAAAATGGACCTATAACCTGCATTGTTAAGTTTTCCTTCACAATTGTCATATTTATCTGAAAATGTAGCGTGCATCACCAAATACATTTCGTGTCACATATTCTCTTTTGTCTCTTTAACATTCTATAATATTCATTATACAGTATATTTTACTTTCGAATTTATTGCACCACGATATATTTCAATTTTTGCTTGTTTGTATTGTTACTGAATATACAGGTTACCGTGTTACTAGTTTATGTTAATTAGTGTATCATGATACCGCGGTTTAAAGTACTTTTAAACTTTTTTGAAAATTTAAAAACATGTCAAAGTCTATAAATGAAGTCATCTTCAAGTGGTCGGTAAATATTATAAGAAATAATAAAAGAACGACGACACGACCAACACGACCTCCTGTTTTTACATGTTATTTGCATGTTCTGATCATCTGTATTTTTATAATTTTCATTTAGAGCTTGAATAAAGGGACATGGTCCCGAAACGTTGCTAAGCTAATAGCTGCTGATCGTGTCGTCGTTCTTTTATTAAATGTCAGTCTAGTTTGAAACACGACCTGCAATTTAGATCGATATATACCTGTAGATCAAAATTACTAAACCCCAACATAAACTTCTTACAAACTGTAATGCTCTTATACCTCAGATTTTTACTTGCGCATTTATGTACTACGATCGAATAGTTTGATAGTTTGGATAAATGCATAGAAATTATAGCCTTAAAATTTGAGGCGAATTCTCGAGAATTCAGAAATGAAAGGAAACTAGTGTCAAGTGACGCAGGCATTGATCAGTATATTCTCCTTGAACTTTATTATCGTCTTGCCAGTCTTTTTTATGGTTCCCGGATAATTCAAAAACCTATACGCTTTGATCTCAAGAGCAATTATGCCAAATTTACATTTGATTTTAATAATAAGATTTTTACGATAAAGTTGTATAATATTCATTATTTACTAGTACGTTTCTCCTCTTTAACTGCACCCAGACTAATAAGCTTATTAAATTTATGAAAATAATTATGAAAAAGTGAAGAGAGACGTGCTAATTTTTACTTCGTTTAAGTTGTATTTATATTTCGGGGTTTTCATCCCTTAAAGTAGGCAATCACTTATTGCACAGTCCCTATGCATATTTTTTGGCTATCTTTTAGGCGCATTTAATGCTTCAGAGAAAAGCAAACATAGTCCTTTATTAAATTAGCAACTCCTAAATCTGAAGTCCAAACTTCAATTTTCTTTTCGGAATTCAATTACATTTACGGCTTTCACACTTCTGATTGTGCATTGATTACTTATATGAAAATATTAAGTCATTTTAGAAACTTTCCAGGCGAAAAATTCAAGCTAGATATCATCGTGAATATGTTGTTCGCATAATTTTTTCTACGTAATACAAGCCTTATGAAATAGAATATCTTATGAGTTTCAATACCAGATT
Source organism: Ommatoiulus sabulosus (assembly GCA_034697705.1). NCBI lineage: Eukaryota > Metazoa > Arthropoda > Diplopoda > Julida > Julidae > Ommatoiulus > Ommatoiulus sabulosus. The sequence continues at coordinate 7,044 of JAQGAO010001996.1, read as the reverse complement.
TCAGCAAATTTCAATCTGCAGTGTACAAACCTTCTACAGAATCTACATGCACCACCAGTATATTCATCCAGTCGAATATAAATATGATGCATTTATATGATGTCTGATTTCGTAAGTTTCAGAGATACATGTATAGACGCAAGTCCAGGACCCTTATTTTGATAGCGGCAGCGTGTAATATTCCATTTATAATGCAAGTTTAACAGAAAAAAAATTCCGTATAATTTATTGTTAAACGTCCTCGAAAGGATTCTAAATATTAATTTACTTGCTTTCAGACTTTTATTTTTTTAAAGTCTACCAAAGTATTGATCCTTAATTGAAATACTGCGAAGCCCTTGTGCACGGTCTGTGTTTAGGGAAATTATTTCAAACTACACACTGTAGTTTAAAAGCGAAAAAAAAATGAATTTGAATAAACTTCCCCCCTTTTTTTCCCTTAGCATTTACTAAACGTGCCGCGTCTACTATAAAGACAAATTTTATTTCTTTTTTGCTCTGCCGCAATTGATATAGCCGCGACTTGTTTATGAATGGTTCAGCGATTCAAATAGTTTTTGCAATAAGCCTTATTTGTACGCCGACGTGCTTCATGCTAAATTATGTATGAACTACAACGTGTAATCATTTATTTGTAGTCCATCAGTTGTGCAAATTTTCATGGCATGATTTTATAGGTCTCCCCTGTCATTTGCCCAACAAAAGTTGAAGATAAATCATGCAAAAAAAGCTCCAAATGATCGAATGCTTTTTCCTATGGGAGTATAGATTTTAACCAGTAACATTTTGCTTCCCAGTGCTCTAACGTCAATGGAATATATAGAATTGTATAAGTAACCGCAAAGATCGTTATATAAGATCGATGTATTGCGGCTGAAATTATACAATTTTGCATAATTTTAAACCCTCGAAATAATGAACGTGCATGACGATAACGACTCCTCAATTTCTAATTATCAAAATGTGCAGTATTCACATAATGTATGTCTTATATTGTATACTATGCATGTAAGTACATGCACATGTACATGTATAGAAGGTTATGTGAATCTGATGACCCTTATAGTTCAACGCTTTAGTACTCGAATTTTGTGTTCGAACCTAAAATTGAAATCGTCCATTTATTATCAAACAAGGAACAACAGGCATTCTTATTCATGTAGCAAAACTACTCTGGTAGCTGTCGTTGACGGGTTAGTGTTTGGTTAGACGCGGGACATGTTATACATGTAGGGTACGGCCAACCCCCATCACCTAATTCTCTCTCTAATCTCCTTTTGTCTCATCTGCCTCCGTATTTATCCATCTTCAGTCTGCGCTTTCGGGCCTAGAATCCCAGCAACGTTGCAACGGTTCGCTTTATTGAAAATGTGTATCAGACCCAAAATGTCCAGAAAGAGATGTCCTACAATTTATGTTCCATGTACGTTTTCATCATGAAATCGATATTTGTGAAATTAAACTCGAAAAAAGATTCCCCCGTACCCCTCTCCCGAAACCTCGTTTCCCTTTGCACTAACCGAATAACTTGTAGCCACATGTTACTTCCTCCGCCACCTCTGTTAACGTTAACTTACATTTAAGTACCAAGTCTCATGAAATTTGAGTCGTTTGCACGTGATTCTCATACAAACAAACGCAAGCAGACAAACTGACAAAAATTTATTGAACACGATATTGATCATTACAAGCTTAGTTTCTTAGTTGGGGGATAGAAACCAAGTTTTAGATCAATTATTAAGCGTACAAACAAATCGATGACTTTATTTTTATAGAGATAATCGATGATGAAATATTATGAATAAGTCTAGTAGTTTTCATGTCAATACTAATGTGTATAACCTCATAAAATACGCATGCAGAGTCTACTTGCATGTATACAAGGGGCTGCAAAATTTCGTAACACACTGGCCTATTTTTAACGAGATAAAAGTACCATGATCCGCGATATATAGTGATGCAACCATGGTCATTGTGCAAATTATTATTTTTATATATCTATTACAAAATGCATTTTAAAATATAAAATATTGTTTAAAATTTTAAATTTTGAAAGAATGTGTTTAAATTTGTTCTCTTAGAGAAAATAACGTTCCTCATATTAATATTTGTGACACTAAAATGTGTTACAGCAAACGTCATTGTATAAATAGAAAATTAAAACACCAATTTTAATCCATATACTGTATCTGCATTTAGTTTTGCCCGAGAGACCAGATTTTTTATCGCCGAACCATTTTTCGTTGTTTCGAAATGTCTGCTTGAAAAACTCCATGCACTTCTACATGTTGTGTCAACATAGTTAAAGTACTCAATGGCTTTCAAAATCAATTTGCGTGTGAATGTATCGCACATGCTATCCTTGGCCACGCAGTCCTATTACGTAACTTTATCTGAAATTGAGCCCGTAGCAATTGATTTTGTGTTCAATATTATTTATTGACTATAAAACGCCTAAAACTTTATCAGCTCAATTAAATATTAAATTTTGATTTGACTAAGAAGCCCATACATTATTGATATATCAGCATACATATCCATTGCCGCTCATCCGAGTTTGTTATTAATAAGCATTAGGAACAGTGTAGACTACCGGGGGAATAATCCAATAAGCAGACTTGAAAATCTTTATGGCATTTTATACTGTAATTGGTAATTTTAGCATATCAGCAGAATACCTAATCCTCTTTCTAAGCTTAAATCCCTTTATTTTTATCAGTTAAAACCATGTTATAATATAACAGGCAACCAAATTTTTGTCGAGTTAAGGCTTTGTATTAGACTCCAAATTTTTGCATATTATCAATTAAGTTAAGGTGCAACGTAATTGGTGCTTAGCAATTTTAAGCTGTAGTTACAACTTGATTTAATTTATTTAGAAATCCTGATGCAACCTATTTTGAACAGTGTTTTATATACAGTACATGTATATAAAAAAACCATCTAATTTCGTACATGAATACATTTTTCCAAATTTAGGGCAATTCGTGTGAACATAAAAGAGTAACGACCTCCATAAATTTCATTCATTCCCTAAAACTTTTATTAGAATAGCATTAAATCTGATTTAAGAGATCAGGTGATGTCAAAAAGTATTCGTTATTACTTCAGAATCTAAATAAAACTTAGCGGATTCTTATAAGAAAGTTCATATGCAAAGCATAAAAACGGAGCTAACTGCATTATTCCTGGAAGCAGTGCGTTTACCTTGCCAGTATATGGAAATAAAATGGCGCTAATTGAGCCACACAACTTAAACAATGTCCTCATAAATATTCTCAGCATGCGCGCTAAATGCCATAGTGTCTGTTTAATTGCGTCATACAATCATCTCTATAACCCAATTCCACCTTTCGTATAGCAAAAGTTGATTGCATTGTCCTTATGAATATCCATAGTTATTGGCTGCTTCTCAAGTATATGCGGACTTTCTTTTTCTCCCATAAAATGACACAATACCTATTGTACGCTGTAGCGTGAAATATTGTTTTAATCTGGTTTGGCATACGATTACAATGTATGCCGATCGTATAAATATGTGTAGGTGTCAAGATAGGACCACCTTATTGGTCATTGAAATTATGACCCAATCAAGAAGTTTTATAGCAATCAACAACCGTGGGAGAAATCCAGGTGGTGTTTGCTACGCAACACGGCTTCTTTTAATAATTATCGCAAACTTATTCCGGTCATGCTTTCGAAATGCATGCGCAGGTTGTTCCCAACGTCTCAACTCACTCTTTCATTAGCAACATCGCATGTCGTTCTTTTTAAACATTCACTACAACTAGTGTTTGAAAGCCGACGTGCTCGATGGATTACCATACGTGCACATGTAAGAAGTTTAAGAGTTCAAAATAGATTTCGCGCATTAGGGATTATTCCTAAAGCTTTTCAAAGTGACTGCATCTTCTCGGTTGCTTATCCTTCGCATGTTCTACGAGGCGACGTATTTATAGTCACAACCTTAAGAAAGCGAAAATCTAGCCATACTGTTGGCTCATCTTCTTCTTAAATGGGTTAATGAGTGAAAAAATGGAATACCCTTATACGCTTGCCCGCTTTTAATTGAAGCGAGTTTTACTTAATTTTTTTTTATCTTAAATTACATGTACATGTACATAGATATAGGTAAACTATATAATTTAAAATGCATATAATCATTTGTGTGTATAACTCAACGTCATTTTTCATGTCATATTTTAAATTTTTTTTTTTGGTGATAAAGTTTATTCAAGTAGTTAATACAGGCAAATTTAAGTTCACCTAATTAAAAATGCATATAATCATTTGTGTGTATAACTCAACGTCATTTTTCGTGTCATATTTTACATTTTTTTTCTTTGGTGATAAAGTTTGTTCAAGTAGTTAATACAGGCAAATTTCAGTTCACCTAATTTTGTTTATTCGTGCAAGCTCAACTAAATGTTTTACAGAGACAGTATAGAATGAAAATGCCACTTTCATCATTGAATAAAAAACACTACTGAAGTTATTTGATTTCACATTGCATGATTGATCTGTAGGTAAATTCTCAAATTTATTTTCACATACACAAAGATGCAATTAGCATACCTTCTCGCAGAACTGCGGCTCAGAATCACAAGCGCATAGTGGCTGAAGTTAAGGAGTAAGGATTGGGATGGTTTTCTGGTCACATCTGCCGTGTGGCTAAGGGTGCGCATGCCCATTGAGCATCGTTAACATATTAAAAATGTATTTTTCATGGTGTCAATTCCATATTTAAATTAAAGATGCTCGTTGCGCGCACCATTGATCACAAGGCATTTAAATTAAGGTGTTAGTCAAATTCTTCGCAAACTCCTGCCAGCATGCACTCGTGTCTTTAGCAACTGCATTAGTAATTCTTTGTGGAAGTTCTGCAAGAAGATGTAATAGCTGACATCATCTTTGTGCATGTGAAAAAATATCTTTGTGATTTTACTTTTACAGAAACTTGCGATGTGAATGCACATAATTTCAATAGTTTTTTTTTTAATTATTCAAGTTTGAAATTGTCCATTACATTTGCACTAATCATTTATGCATGTACTGTACAGGTACTGTGTATGAATATCTACAGTATAATCCGAACTACTGTATTTGAATTAATTGCCCTGGTATTTCAGCTTGCGAGGACAATGTGACTTATTATCATTTACCTGCTAGCACCTGTCGCAGATTAGCAGATACTCCCGCCATATTCTGAATGCATGTACACGTTGTTCTTTGCGTGGTTAATAAATATTACAACTACGTTATTGAGATTTAAAAATGTTGATTTCCAACATTGCGTCTGGAATTAAAACCATTTTACATTTTAAAAGCAAATTCAAAATACAGTAGGTAGTAATGCATCATCATGGTCCTTAAAGTCCATTAAAATGTAAGTTCAAGAGAATCTTATCTGATAGGATGGCATATCAACTTGAATAGTGTTTATTTAAAAACTAGAGCATTAATTAGATGTGTCAAAGTGGCTGTATTAATATAATTGGTTGCAGGTGTGGCCTAATTGAAACCAGTCTCGATAGTTGCTTGCACGATATGCTTAATTACAAACCTAGACATATTAAACAAACAAGAAAATCGACAGCAGAAATGCGAGGCAAGCTCGAAATCCGCCTCCATAATTTATTATTAAAACATGCATTTGGAGGACCTTAATTGTAAGATCTAATACAAGTACTGTACAAGGTAGGTCTGAACCACTATTTTGCGGCATATACAGTATATGCAGTGCCTGAATCAAGAATAGTATATGTATTAAGCTCGGCAAAAGTTTCTTTAACATCAACTGTATGTGTGAAAAACTTACTCGCGTATACGGAATCTGCAAATTGTCTAAACGTATAGGTTTAATTTAAATGTCAGGTAACTAAAACGTTAATGTCAAATGACTTTAATCATATTCTGTTTTGGAATGGTTTAGTAGATCAAGTTTAAATTAAAGCGAACTGCGTGATATTTCAACATTAAAAATGGGAAGACTGTAAATACAGCCATACATTATTGTGCATGGTTGACCAAAAACAAAGGCAAACAACATGGTTAATAACAGAAAAGATTTTATAGCGACATTTTTTGTGATTAAAAACAGGAACATAAATTATTGTCGTGATGCTGTTGTGAATAAAATTAAACACTGGACTTGAGTTATTTTATTACAGTATAAGTTTTGAATTTTGATCCAGGACAAATTTTTTGTGTGAATTAAAAACATCAAACGGGAACTTTAATTGTATTATCTATTGGATCTTAATATTAACTTAATTCAATCTAGATTTCAATAACCTGGGAATTAGGAAAATTCGGGAATAATTTTACTGACCTTTAGAAGGGCATGAGCGAATTCCAAATTTCATTTAAAATCCAGTAGTTTATGGTACAGCTGCATGGATAAACTTTTCATGTAATTTCATAAATAAACCATGAGTACTATAATTTTACCTTATTCTGGGATTTAAAATTGAATTTTATCATTTGCATATATCAATAGAAACAGACCAACGTCAGTATTCCAAAACTCGTCCACAAATATGTAGGCCTACCACACTATAAATAATGAAATGATATACTGTAGCACTAAATTATTAATTTATATGGTCTTACTAAGATGTTTCATCGCATATAATTCGAATTCATGAATCATATTTATATTTATCTCATTTTCTAGTTTGCTATAATTTGTTATAAATTTGCCAGTTGTCATTGAATTCTTTAGGTAGCTGTACATTGTACGGTATATGTTAATATCGTCAGTATAGCAAAAGCCGTTCCAGTCGAAGTTATTTTCAAATAACTGTTATTTTTGTTCGGTTATTTTCAATAGAGAAAACATAGCTCAAACCTTCAACTAAATAAACCCTGCATTTGTACGCTTATATGATTTTTTTAATATTAAAGAAATTCTCGATTAAACTGAATATCGATCATCAATATCATCGATCGAGCATCACTTGTAAAAGGCAGCAAGAGGAACAATTTTCTGAAACTCAGGTCTTAAAATCATCTGACAGTTCAACTCTTACGGTAGAGACACCG
>JAQGAO010001995.1:0-21505 GCA_034697705.1 Ommatoiulus sabulosus | reverse complement strand
GCTGGTTTAACCTAAGTTTGAGGTTTGAACCTCGTTGGTTACTGCTACCGTTAGTGGTTCGGACTGACTTTTTCGGTCATCATTTTATGTTTTCATAGATTATACAATGAATGCGATTTATTACGACAAAGTAGAGCTCCCGATCATTTCGTTTTCGACAGCCAAAGAGTAGAAATTACGCAGAAATGAGGAATGGCATTTTTAACCAATGTGATCTGCGCATACAACTTCTCGTAGTATTTAATCGAAGCATTTAATCGAAGGAGAAAGAAGTGTTATTAATATCAAGCCAATGCTTATACTTTTTTTTAAACCCTAAGTATAAGGATTGACTCAGTTCTATGCTAGCTCTTATCTTACGGAAAGTCTAAAAATACGTGAAATTTGTTATCATTGGATCTGGCAGGAAATTGATGCAGCTAATTGTGCAATAGAAAACAACATTGCGCTGTTTTTAGACAGTCATAATTTATGCACAAATTCGTGTAGGTTTAATTTCGTTCGTGGGCGTTTCGTTAGTGATCTCATTGGAACTTTGGGTTTCCTGACCCCATACTGCAATTAAACGTTAATTCTTGTAATGAATTTTGACGTTTGATTATAAAGAAAATTGTTACATGGGGATTTTCGGTCCTCGTGAGTAACGCTATACAGTATATGGGCTCGTCGTATGTCTCGTGACCCTTGGAGTTGGTGGCGCTAAGTTCACCGCAATTTGTGATCCGAGCTGAACGCATCAAAAATTCAAAAGCAGTTTTTATGAAATATTTCTTTGAAATCATTCAGAGGAAAAATATCGCCGAATCTTGTAGTTTTCAGACATCTCTAAAACTTCGAATTACTGTAAATTTTCGATCAGATCTATGAATCGTCGAAGATTTTTGTAGAACTAAGAAAAAAATATCACAATTATATCATTAATTGATAATTCTTTTTGGATCTTTGTTAGATTAAGATTTCGTTTTTTTATTTTTTTATTATTAATTTCTATAGTTTAGTGTTAAAAAATTGCGTTCACTGGAAATCTGTTGTCTCGATCCAATCGATGTCCAGTGTATTCAACTGTTACAATAAATGTGGGTTTTCGATCATGTAATATTCGATCTTGGATATTTGAAATTCAGACATTTGGCTGATTACTGATAATTTCTGGAACGTTTGAATGATAACATTCTGGTTCTTTAACATCTGGAATTCAAAAATAATAATTTCCAGAACGTTGGATGAACACCAGATTTTTATTCCGACAATCAACGGCTTCCACGAACCATGAATCGTACAGTATGTTAATGCTGCAGAGAAAAAGGGAAATTTTGAATTTTGAATTTTTTTTTTTTATTTTTAGAAAGATGAAATTTTTGAATTTTTTTTTTCTGATTTTTGCTGCGCTTCAACTGCTCGTAAGTTTGTAACTACTAACGGTTCGTTATATAGCTCGTACGCTAGCTACAACGGTTCTCTTTGAACTCGAGGGGATCTGCAGTTATGGTAACTTTAATTTTACATAATTTTTGAATTTAATACACGTATGCATTTCCATCCCCGCGCCAAAACAACGTTCCCAAATTATAATGTCAGATTAACCAATAACCCCTACGAGGCGAGTTGGAAACGTTACACCCTTCGTCATCATAGAGCGAAATACCCTGGAACAAGTTCCAAAAGCGAAGGGTTGGAAGAGCCCCATGCCCCCACTAGACTCGTTTTTCCGTTGTCTAATTAAACGTTCACTTATTATATGGAAGAAGAGGGAATATTACATAGCTGTCACCCGTACATTCCACGCAACAGATGCGTGACTTCACGGAATCCGCGCTCTTATTTACCCCCTTTGCGCCAAAAAAAAAGTGGGGAGAGTGAGGGGGTAAAAGTGATTCAGGACGGCGAAAATAGGCGCTTCTGCGAATTGCGTCTAATTTACAATGCATTTTTCAGACGAAATCCAATTTTACAGGTGGTTAAAATTCGCTGGAAATCTCGAGAAAATAAACCCTAGATGGCGCTAGTGCCAGTGGTCATGACCTTGAAAACCGGCTCGTCGAGAAGCACTCGTCGTAACTTTATAATGACACAAGTCGGCCATACGGCATCTAGCGGCCGCGCGAGGGAACTGAAATTTGTGGCACTGCAAATTCTTGGTGCAACCTTCTAATTTTGAAACGAAGTTTACTAATGGAGGAATTTAGGTGAATTTACACATCTAGAAGTACAATTTTTAATTTTAGAGAAAATTTCTAAACATTTTCTTGCTATTTTCTAGTCTGGAGCACAGTCTTGCCAACAATGAGTTATGAATGATTACATACATTTTGTATCGTGTACATTGTACATCAGAGCGAGTAAATTTAACGTCACTCACGCGCTTTAAAAAATCTTTTTCAGTCGCGTCCTACAGTTGTGCTTAATGCATCGTAGATGGCGCTGAAATGTGGAAATACATTGGCCAATAATTTCCATAGCTAAATTAGCACTCGCTTTGTTATAGTAATTCACATTAATCGTGATAGATGACACTTAAGGTTTTTGACTCGCCCGATTACTGTAAATTAAATTCTGTAATTTCGCCGTTTTCAGGAGAAATAATTATTTTATATATCGACATAATTCAAATTGAAAATCGTAATGAAACTGCGTTTGATGTTTAATTATTTTTTCATCTGTAATTAAACCGACATGTGCGAACAAAATTACGGTATTATAGTCTAGGGAAATCATTTCTCATAGTTTAAAATTCGTATAATAAGAAATTTGACGGAGGAGATGCATGTATTGCCAACCCTCACAAATTCCAGTGAATTACGATAAAATAAGATTGGCGAAGTCTGGCACTTCTTGAACTCTCTTCATAAAGATGAATCCGAAATGCGATATGTTGTTTGTCATTTTTTTAATTTCCATTTTCTTTATTATTTCAAGAATCCGTTTATTAAAATTGTGAAATGAAAAACAAAAAAAACAATTGAGAATGACGACCTCAGGGTGTCGTCGAGCGCTTTCACGGTGGCGATTTAGATTACTGGTATATTATACTGTAATGTATATTTATTGCATTTTCGTTTTTTAAAACCATTAGCATATCTCTAGACAGGCCTAATTACCGCACCATACACTGACCTTCCTTGAGAATTTTATCGAAGTTTTATACAGAAAGTTTTCACGGGCATCAAAAATGGGGTCAGCTAACTGTGGCTGGTTTGAATAAGCCTAATGAGAAAAAAATGGGTTAATTTACCGAAAAAATGCGAATATTAACGAGGTCGTATGTAAGAATTAGTAAGCTATAATAGACACGAAAGGCGAAGATTATTATGAAAATGTTCATTATTCGGTACTAAGCGAGAATGATTGTATTGTCAGCTCGAAAATTCATGAATGGTAATAATAAAATGCGTGAAAAAAAAATTAACTGATGCAAAAACTTAATGAAAGTGTCTGCGAAATGTAATAATTTTCTCCGATGGGAAAATTTGTCCCTCGGCACATTGAATCCTTCCCAGTACTGAGATTAATAGATGCCCGGTTGCACCAATTTACTGTAGTTTAATATCCTGGATTAAATAAAGTTGACTTGGGTTTTGCACTGCTTCTTGTGCATTCAAGAGCGTGTGCAATTTTTTTTCCTATAATGATCATTTTCGGGGAAAAAATCACAATTCAGACTACTTTGACGTGCACTATCTATTGTTTGGGCCATTAGGACTGATTATAAATATTGAAGAACCTCATTGAAGCGGCCTCGTATCAAAAAAAACTTCATCAAATGGGTAGATATTTAATATGACACAGTAAGACAAGAACTGCTTGAGATAGGTCAGCAGAGTAAGCGAGACGTATATCTTGGGTTAACTCTTTAGCCTATCGTCTCATTTGCTTTTTTGCAGTAAGCCTGTCAAATGGGGAAAATACATGTACAGTAGAACCTCGATTATACGATCCTCTATTATATGAACTCATCAGCACGAGGCTCCTGCCGACCACACCGTGCCTTTTTTTTCTCTGGCGCAGACCTAAACCTTGGTAAAAATTAATTAAATACATGTAGGTACCTCAATTGAGGCCTGCTCGTAGCAGTCAGTAGTCCAGCTATTTCAACTAAAAAAAATAAGGGATTTGGGTTTGACAAAAACATAAATAAAAAAAATAGATAGTGAAACAGAAGAAGATTCATGATTTTTTTCAAACCTGCCCAACAAAAGTGATATACATGTAGCCTACATGTAATGTGATAAAATAACTTTGAATACTTGACTTGTTTCCTATTTTTTAAAAATTAATTTCCTATTGTTTTGAATTTCAACCTCGATTATCTGAACATTTCGATTATATGAACCACCTCTGGTCCCAATTAGTTCGTATAATCGCAGTGTTACTGTAGTTGACCTTTTTTACCGAAAACCAGCTGTTTTGAAGTTACAGGTTATGAATTTACGACTCGCTTGAATAAGAGTACAGATTGGATACAATAGTCCTTTGACACTTAACATTCTAGATGCATATACAGTAGTTATGAAAAAAAACTATTTAGAATTTAAGTGGTGAAAGGCTGAACCACTAAACGTGTTTTTATTTTTGGGAAAAAACCTACCAGAATCGTGTGCAACTTCTTTTTTCGCCTTAATTTCTATTTTTATTGATAATTTCTGCAATTGCATGGATTTTTGTCGTAATTAATACACGGGCCCACTACAGAGGTGCTTTTAAAACGAAAACAATCCCAATTTCCGCACAATCTGACGCATTCTGTAGTCTAGACCTCTGCCATACCTGTGGCTGTTTTTAGAATCTGTTTCAACGTCAATCTCACACCCCCAAAATCGTGCTTGACTCCACCCCCGTGTTTTTCCTGCACGTTTGAAAGTGAAGCCATTGCTGCGCGATTTCATGGCAAAGAACTATGTGGGGAAAACCGTTGTATTGGTTGCGAACAGTTTGCATCGGCGTCCATTGGGTGGCGCTTCGGATTTTATCAGGTTTAATAGCAATTTCAAATTACACGTATATATGCAGGGTAAAAGTGATGTTGTGAAAGCATGACTAATGCAAATTAGAGCGTCGCAACACATAATTCTTAATCAGTCCTTTTTTGTTACCAAAATTGGTATGGTTTTCAACACGTCACGTTGCTTAACCCTCTTTCTTATTATATTGCCACAAAGTTCAAACGAACTTGCGTACTTGGACCATTACAGTAAAATTTGAGCTGTAATGCTGCGTGCGTTTAAGTCAAAATTCAGAAAATAGTCGCAAATTGCTCATTGGTTAACCCAATTATGGCCACGCTTGCCACTGATTTCGATTTGAAACAATTATGACGAGTTATGATCGGAATGTTACACTTTACGTCAACTCGTTCAATCACAAAATGCTTGTAAGGAAAAAGTTATAGCAAGTTGAAAATGACATGTAGTTTAAAGTTTTCGCACGGCTGAGAAAAAACAATAAAAATGGATTTTAGAATCATTTCAATGCATTCGATAGGTCTGCTCTTCTCCAACGCAAATTTGGCGCAAATGTTGTATTCATAACTAGGTTCCCTTAATTGTTCGCCAGATGGAGCCAGCGTGCGCGTAGACGGTGCTTGCGCTGAAACTGCGGGAATTTTGAATGTCGTAAATAGGAAATTTGGCATATTAAAGGTTTGAAGACAGAATGAACCTGTCTGCGAAGTTTTTAATGCAATTTGTCAAATTATTACTTTCTAACGTATTATGGCGTCCGACGCTCGGAGGGTTAATCGAGCGTAGCGAAATATAATTGTGATTTTGTAACTTGGCCATGAAAGAGCTTGCGGACCAAATATAATGACGCTCGCATTTGTTTCGGTGACTTTTTATCCTTAACCTGTTGTTTTCTCGCATCGCCCTGATTGGCCCACGCTTATTACTCGAAGGTATTCGTGATTCGGCCATTTCCGGTCGACGAATTCCGTGGTTTTGAAAAAGGACGAAAAGGTCAGCAATTGGGGGAAGTAGCACATCGCTATACCATGGGGTTTGGGCAAAATGGCCCTCCCAGCTAATTTAATATCCCTTTTTGCCATAACGAAGAAAATAAACGTAAATACGAAAACATTCCAGAAAACTTAGCGGTTGGCCACAAAACTGATGCATGTCCGCCATTTTGAATCGGGACAACTCTACAGGATAACCGTTCAATGTTACCAGCAGACATGTAGCTTTCGAGATATTTCCGAAGATTAGTGCGGTTTTGGCTAGTGAATATTGCGGTTCAAATTGGACAGATACCATAACTTCCGGTGAAACCCGTCTAATAGAGGAAGTCGCCGCAGGATTTATTTTACGCTGTTGTATTTCTGAATTTGTAATTTGATGAAATTCGTCTTGGAAATCGACCGTTGAGAATGCCGAGATGTTGATGGGAATACCTTGGCATGACCCCCATGGGCCACACCATAAATTTGGAAATTTTAATCAAACGCTTTTCCAGTTATGCGATGTGTCCAATCGGATTAAGGACCAAATATAGTGTCCGGCCGGAGGCGCTTTTATTTCTTCTCATTGCATTTTTTCCCCAATAAATCATGCAGCGATGCAGGAAAAGCACCTGACCTTTCCGCTCGGAAATTAGCATACCAGTATCTCAGTTAGGTGAGGTTAGATGAGGGAGTCGTAGCTCAGATGGAAAACTTGAACAGATATGTATTGTAGTTCTACGAGCTAATGAACATGTAGCCTACTTTGGAACTTTATTTTACTCTATAAATGAAAAAGTTGAACAAATTGAATTTAAATTTAATTCAAAATGATATGGAACAACGTGTTATTTGCGTTCTATGTGCAGTTAGCTTATTGAAAAAAAAGTTAAAAAAAACTTTTCATTTGATCGTTGTAAAGATAAAAAATCTTGTTTTTTTGTTGTTTGGTCGAAAGTATACGATAAGTTATTTGAATACGTAATTGAAACTAGCTTAACATATAAATATAATTCTGAATGATGTGCGACTTAATTTTTCTCAAAAAAGTGCTTATTGGGGTTTACATCGCAATTTTCAGATAGTCAGATTTCTCGCATCGCATCGCTTAAATCCACGGAGATTACCAACGAGCTAAGAATAATATTGTTAAAACTTTCCAAGTTTTATGCAGTCTCATCTCGGCTAGGAGTTGGAAACCCGAGCTAACTATGGCAAAACGAATAAAACTAATTTCAGTGTTGCTTTGGTCGGCATTCTTTAATGTCCAAAACAGATCCACACCTTATATTTTTTTTTTCAAATTTATCACCTTATAAATGGCAAAATTTTACTTCATCATCTAATAACGAAATTGAATTTTCGTTTTAATCTCTTCCAAAGCGAGATCCATAAACAAATCGCGAGGCGGATGTCTTCTAATTGGAACCTGCATGGTTGGCCCATAGCCGAAATGTGCATAATCACGCTCTCGTTCCTGCCCGAAATGGGCCAACACCCGAACGACATGCACGCGATGACTCCACCGTTTTTCGGCGTTACACGTTTTAGGGGTTTTTATTTATTACCTAACGCGTCGCCGCAACATTTTAAGGTCGTTTTCTTCATTTTCTCCCTAAATATCCGCATTTCTTTCCTCGGAATTTGCATGCAGGAAAGGGAGCTCTCTTTCTGGGTTTACGATCCAACCGACTTTAATTAAGCTTTTACTCGGCGCAGTCCGGCAAAGTGGTTTTCTTCCCCCTGCGCTAACCCCCGGCCAACCTTGCACCCCGCCGTTCGCTGGAAAATATCATATTCTTCCACATCCAGACCGTTGCTCCTACTCCCATATTTTCCTTGGAATTCCATTGATTCTGAAGCGAATGAGTGTTCTCTGTTGCGTGAAAGATGGAGATTATAAATTGTTATTTATTTGTATTTATAAGAGCGCACTTTGTTGACCATAAACTTGGCTTTTGAACTTGCACGGTGCATCGGAAGTTGATTAGTCGATTGGACTGCCATGGTCCTTGTGCTACTTCCGATGGACAAGTGCTGGGTGTCCCATAAGTGATGGCCATGTTTATTTAAAAATCACGCGTTTCAATTGCGCTTCTCTCCTTCGAGGAGAGAAGCGCAGGTCAGAAATTAAACGACTGATTCTAACCAAAAACTACTGTAGCTTTACACAAAAAAAGTTTGACAAGAGCTCCATTTCATAATTAACTAATTTGGTTACCTGCGCTTTTCTCCTCGAAGTACGGTGTACCTGTAGTAAATTTAGTCATTACCAGACTGAAGGTGCGCATGCTTCATTTCGTCCATGTACGAGATCTAATGTTATTGAAAACCCTATACAGTATACCTGCAATGCAAAAATTTTAGAAAGTTTCATCGTGGAAATAAATAACAATTAGCGGCAAAAATTGTTCAATTCACCCGTGTACGGTATATTTAAAAATAATTATTGAAATAATTCTACATCACTCATATGAAAGGGAACGTCGATTCACTTAGCATCGAAATTCATTTTAAATGAAACCAATGTTTACTTTTGTAAATAAACGGAAAATGTCACGGGTTGTTGTGCCTGTTACGAAATGGGATGAGAAACTTCTATTTTGCGGATAAACTTTATGGGTACTCGGGCAGGATTCATTGGTATAAAAACGGCAATGGCTGGACACAGAAAATTAGTAATAAGGATTTACAAATATACGATAGGATACAGCCCAAGGAAATTGCTACAGAAAGGTCATCCAGCAAAAGCTTTAACTGTTCAGGTACATACACAGTGTACATGATGAATAACTCGGAAGATTAAGACCCTGGTGTTTGGAATGACAAGTGGGAGGACGTACGGCCGGCCCTATCTTATGGGTGGTTGATGTGAAGGCCTGTTCAATTCAATTCAATTATTTACCCTGCAGTCAGTAGATTAGTACCATTTGGCAGGGGGGATCCTTAGTGATGGATCCCAACACTTCAATTTAAATTATATTTCCCATAATTTGGAACTTAACAAGGAGGATGGGATAGGAAAGGAAGACGGCCATGGCAGATTTAATTTAGGAACTAACCCAGCATTCGCCTGGAGAAATTGTGGGAAACCATGAAAAACCACAATCGAGGATAGCCGACCCTGGTAGCGAACCTGGATCTACCGAATGCAAGGCGAGAATGCTAACCACGAATGCTCAACCTCTTCAGTTTGAGCATGACCTTTGGAATCACCATGTGTATTATAAAAGATTGATGCATTTCAAAATGTGCTATTTTTTTGAAATTCCTAATAAATCCTACATCAACAAACCTTTAATCTTTCAACAAATCCAAAAAAAGCTTACTTATCAAATGGAGACAGAGAACGCCAGACAGGCACCCTCATTAAACACAAGCAACGATTTTGTCAATCGATCAGCACATCTCTAGAAAGATTCACGGCTGAATCAAACTAAGAATGTTATAGAAAATGAAGATAGAAAATAAGGACACTCATACGAATGATGTTAAAAGACAAAACAAGTGCAGCCAAGTGAAAAATAACTAAAAAAGCGATGCAGCTACAGAAGCAACACTTAAACGAATGTATAACTAAACACATACACGTACTTGCTATTGGATTTCTATCTATTTGCCTTGGTTTGCAATGTACTGGGAAATATATATATTCAGGAAATATCGTTAGTAATAGTGCAATATTACTTTTTCAGGTCCTTCAATGTACACTTAATTGGTCACAACTCTACATCCATGAAGACCGACCATGAATCCGTACTAATTTTTAAGGTTTAACTTTGGATAGACAATGTAAAATAACCATAAATGAAATATGAGCATAACTAAGTGAATGGAAAAATTATATAAAAGCAGACTTCTATAATCAAATTAAAAAATATGCCAATGATGGTTTGCCCTGTGAAGAGCCAGTGACTACAGAAGTTTACAGTATAAAGAGGTTATCAGGAGGCTTAAATAAAAGACCTAAACGGAAGTTTAAATAACGTGCGCATGCAAAGTGCTTACCAAAGCAGGGTACTCACCAGGAGAAGGGGGCACATGGGACAACTTATCCAAGGAATTTGGCTCCTCTGACTCTGTGAGTGCATCTTCGGAGGGGGACGGCACATGCATCAAAGTGGGTTTTGACTTCTCGACAGAAAGTATTTGGACGTGAGCTTTTTCGACGGCTTGCGGTGCTCTTCTGGATTCTTCCTGTTGTTCCAACTGAGCCTGGATAGCCCGGGGCACAATGGAGCTCCATTCGTTGGCTGCAGAATCCTCCCTGTTGATGTTGTTCGTTGCACTGTTTGCCGAGGGGCTCGAGGTTGGTTCACTTTCGGTAGAGGAGGGCCTGGCCAATTCGATGGTTGAGAGTCCGGAATGCTTCCGCTCATGTCTTGGTTTGGCAACAACCTTGACAGGCTTCGGCCACGAGAGGACTGGTTTGACCAACTCTTCGTTGCCCTCGATGGAAGTCCGCTCACCCCTGGGCTGAGGTGGAACTGGAGGAGCAGGCTTCTTAGGGCGTCGGTTAAATTTGGGACTCACCGTTGACTTAGGGCTGCCATTGCTCGATGGGCTGATGGAAACAAAGAGGATTTTGGGTTAGCAGAGACCAGATGAGAAAACGTGCGCCCAATTAAATACTTTTCATAAAGAACAGTATTTTTTAAAAAATAGAAGAATTTGACAGAAGCATCAGTATCAGTAAAAATGGAACTTGAGGCATATCTCATATTTTATAGATGGCACAATTTAATTAGTGCAAACCAAGAACTGTCATCTTTCATCCAGAAATTAGTTAAGATGGTATAAAGGTAATCAAATAGCAAATTGCGTAAAGTTTTAAATTCAACCACATTAACATAATTTTCAAAGAAATATCAATTTTTAAACTGCGATGTATTTCTAACATAAATATTTGCTCAATTTAAGTGGGACTGAACTTCATCCAAGAAAAGAAATCATAATAATAACTGACGTTTTACAATCTTTGATCTATATACCTTTTGCTACTTCCGCTCGCTTGTGTTTCCACACACTCCAGCGAATTATGTGGTTGGTCGCCTCCACTGCGATCTTCCTCTTCATTGACAGGCTCAAATGACGCGCCAACTCCTTCAAAATGAGCGCTAGTTAATAAACCCTGATAAAATTCTTCCTCTGCAAAATAAAAAAGGGTGCAGATTTAGTTTCCGAGTTCAGTTTCAAATATATTAGGCTTAAATATACAGTATATATATGAGTGGTCACGCTTAACCTCCAGGGAAGAAATAGTCCGCATTTGAGATTAAGCAATCTATTACAGAGCTATGTGTATTTGCAACGCCCATATTTCCAATTCTGAAAAGTGAGAGATTTTGTGAATTAGTTTTGCAAAACTAACTTTTTTGAGGAACTGTTTTATATTCGAATACTTACCCAGCTTGTTCCTCGTCAGGGGGCCACATAAGATTAGGCGCTATCACAATTGCAATATTGATGCAGGACATCTTGTTGAGATCTTGCGAGGCAGACAATTTTGACAGGAACTTGATTAAATACCTACAAGGAAAATAATATAGACACATTTTTCACCCAATTTTCATAATATCCTATGTTTTGGGTCCCAATTGTAACTCCTTTCAATACACACGTTAATTTAATTAATTCAACAAATAGTATCTAGCCCATGCATGTTCCACAAGGTCAATCATATGAAAGAAGGACTAATTTGGTCAATTACCTAAGATTGGCATAATGGGAATTTGGAAGAACACTAAGAACCTTAAACATAGCTTGTAGCCTAGTTTCTTTATCTGTATGCCTGAAAAAGATTTAAAAGAGTCATTATCATGTTATCAACATTCTGAAAGTTTTCACAAAAGTTCAAACAAGTTCAAACCTGGCAGTTTCCATCCAGTCTTGGTACAGTGAATGTGTCATCAGAGGTTCTGGCAATTCCCTTAAATATTGTTTCAGAGATGAAGCTATGGTGTGAACGTCATGGTCTCGCAAAACGATGTTGCCTTCATCAAAAGAGCTCTAATAACACAGGTGATGCATTAGCCTCGTGCACTCAAATAGATTTATTCAGATAATACGGTAATGCAGTACCTTTAGTTTCTTTACTTTAGAATTGCTACCAGCTAATCTTAACAATCCCTAGAAGAACAAGACAAAGCAATTTGTGAAATAACTTGAATGACTAAGTTGATTTTGCTAGAATTTTATTCAAACGCATGAGCTTACCTCTTCCTCCATTCCAAATTCAAGCAGCCAAACGACACAAGCTTCAATCGGTATGGCTATTTTTCGTCCTCTACATCTTAAATGTTCGTCAAGAGGTTGCCCATACGTGGGTTTGCAGTATGGATTATCTGAAGGAGAACATTTAAATTCTCGAATTAACATGAAAAAATGTTTACCACAATTTTTGCATGTTATATTTACATTTAAACTGTTCAAACAGCTTTGAAAAAACGAAAAGATGTCAACTATTGCATACCTCGATTCGCCATCACATTTAGATATACTGTACAGTACAGTCAGTGCGAGTTTGGCAACATGGACCAATAGCTCTATGCCCCTTGATGTTGGCCACTTTGCAGTGTTTGGTTGCTTTTCCGTAAAGTGCCATTTAGGGCGTGCTTATTTTTTGGTCAGGAAAACTAACTACAGTATGTTCACATAACGTTGACCATAAAATGTCAAATACTACATATTTGGCACAGTTACACCATTTGTCCTTTCCAAAGCCAGCCGATTTGAATGAATTTGCATGAATAGACAGGCAATAATGTGACGAAACAGCTAGATACAGTATAAAAACTCAGGTTCATGCCCTTGGATATCATTCTGGTGTTTGCCGCACTTAACTAGTCACATTAGTGTTGTAAAACTGAAATAATGCCACAGTTCACAAACAGTTATTTAAGCACGCCCCTTAAATGGCACTTTACAGAAAAGCAACCAAACACTGCATGGTGGCCGATATCAAGAAGCCATAGAGCTATTGGTAAGTGTTACCTGACTCACACATCACACTGTATATGAATGGCATATAATACGTCAACTTGATAAAAAAAGGCCAAATAAAATCAATTCCCAGTAAAATGGAAATTCAGTGCAATATCGCACAGGTGTGTCAGTAAACAGGGTACTTCCAGTCCTTGAAAACCTGGAAAAGTCAGAAAACTTAAAAGCTCAGGGTCCATTTCCGAGGTCATCTTTACAAATTTGTCCATGTTTTCTAAAATTTGCAACATTTTCCACGTTTTTCCGAGGAGAAATTTGCGGAGAAAATGGCAAAACTTTCACAATTTTTCCAAATTCAATTTTTGTAAGTTTCGAAAGCCCGAATGAGGAGGAAGGGAGGGGGTAGGGGGGAAGGGGGCGGGGGGGAATGGAATCCTGATTGACTGAACACAATGCGAACAAGGGGTAGGGGGAGTTCAATTTTGAAAAAAATTTGAGGACATCCTTTTTGAGTGGCCCCTTTAGCAAAACTTTTCAGTATGGATAATTAAAATTACCAGTCTAAGCCACCATCATAAACTAGGACCATATAAATAAGTTTTGATAAGTTTTTACATTTCAGTCAAGTTTGCCTAAATGATCACAAACTTTCATTTTCATTATTTAATATTTGAATCTTTCACTTTCAAGCTTACCAATAGCTTTATCTATTTCCGGAATCATTGCCTCTAGCTCTCGCAAAGATTTTCGATGAAATTCTGCCTGAAACAACAGAAGGTCTCGCAGGCTCTGTGATATTTCTGCTTCCTTTTTGAGTAAGGCACTAAATTCTAAGGCCAACGTATCCTAGGGGTAAGAAAAGGAAAACAGATTTAAAAAGAGTAAAACTAGTCTATCAAAACAAGGTTTTAGAATAAACAATCATCCTTCTAAAGTTATTTCATTCATTTTGCTGGGGGGTAAATGATACTGATGCAATGGTTCATTACCCGATACTGTTCCATTTTTATGTTGGCATCATCATATTCGTCCTTCAAAGTATCAATTTTTGTATTCCCAGGGACTTGTGCTGCGTGTTTATTAGCAGCTTGCCACCTTTGAAAAATTCAATATCTTTCATTATTAAATCTTTAAGGCAAAAGTTGGCACTCCACATACAGATCTAGTAAATCCAAATGAGTAAAATGAGTAATTATTACTCACCTTGAATTTGCTGCATCTCGATCTAGCGTTAACTTATTTAGATGCTTTCTGGACTTGTTAATATTTGGGATGTCAATCTGAAATAAATACATTTGCAAGTTGATTATCCATAAATTAACATATGTTCTTATTGGACATCGGCCTAAATATTTTTTTCCAATTTTCTTTCATTTTGTCCATAACCTCTGAGTTTTTTTCCATTTGTCGGAGTGTATTTTAAGTTCTTTTTTGAATTTCCCATAGCATAAAAAATGAAACAATAGATTAGCTTGTTCTACTATTATATCACGCAAAGTACAGCAAGTATGACATACATACTGTATCCACTGTCTGGGGTTTAAAAATATTAAAATAAAACACCCAGAAATTAGAAATTCATAAGTTTGAAACGTTCAGGTACTTTGGACTTATGGAAAATGGATGTAAGCTGCCAAAAGATTGGACAATAGATTGCCAAAACATTGCAATAATATATATGAAGTTTTATTACAGTGCAGAACTGCTTAAACTTATATTTTATTGGTATGTATTTTCATGCGTTAATGTTTATAATTTTTAAATTAAACTCCACAGATTTCAATTCTATGGGGAGACTTGAAACACTTCTAATCCACTGAGATACAAAAACCCTCACACTTTGATTTGTGATTTACAAATTCAGCCAGCTTTATCATTTTATCTGCCTTGCGTCGAAGTCGTCAAAATCACTAGCCTTTGGCTTACTGCACATCATTTACGCACCTCTAAAATGTCTAAAAACTTCCTTAGGACCAATTTTTCAACTTCGCCTTCATATGCAAACAGGTGGCTGGCCAGGCACTCGTTGAACTGAGAGCACTTGTGCAGCACTTCGCTATTTCGTCAAAAACAAAAAAATCATTGTGAAAACTGTCATCTGAAGATTTTCATTGATGTAAAGTTCGTCACGGTCAGACGGCATAATGCTGGACAATTACTGACCCTAGCATGGTGTCGTGACCAAGAAGTTGGGACGACTCTTCCATGGTCGCAGCCAGTTGGTAATACGGCAACTTCCTCTGCAAATGCGATGAAAGCTCTCAGAAAAATGGCCAACCCTTACAAGAAAGATCAAAGTTGCTGCGCACGCGATGAACTTACGAGCCTCTTGTCCTCCGGACCTGACCCCTGGAGACATGCTTGAAGCTTGGTGCTGGTGGAAGTGCACGCCTTCTTGAGATTGTCCACGCGTTTTTCTTTGTTGGCGAGATCATCGTTCAAGACTTCGGTTTTTTCCGCTCTAAAGGAACGAAAAGAAAAGCAATTAATATGAATATGCAGTTCCGGGCAAACAGGCTCATTACATGCTTCAGTCGAGCACAAAGTTTGGCACAAATATAACTGGTCCAAGAAGCAGATATCAGCATACATTTCAAGGAATACAATAAGTTGAGAGAAATTTGCGATCCATGACCAGTTTCAGAACCAGAAGCCCAGTCACGGTGTGGCTCATGCACTTTAGCATGAAACGATAAAACTATGCAGTGATATATTAGAGTATATCCCAAAAGCACATTTTTTTATTATAAATAACACATCCGTGTTACGTACATTACGAGGTTTTACTACAATTAAATTTAAGATTGAAAAAAATCGCACTTATACTGTAGATGTATTCGCGTTGCCTAATATAGTGTGAATGAGTAAAGTGGGTTAATTTTGGGCCAAACTCCACCGTGACAACACCATTCAGCACCCTTGTTTTGGGTTTCAAAAGTTTACACACAACATCGAGGGTTACATTAATCTGTAAACAACTCTTGTACACCCAGCCAGAAGTACGTGTATGTACCAAATCTTAGAAAAGAACCACTGTCGGGATAAAGATAGAGCAAGATAGAGCATGCTCTCTGCAAGCACTTTGTTGTTTATTTATTTATTTTTTGTACCAGCGAGTAAACAAAATTCCCCAAATATGGCGATTCGTGACGTTTGGGAAATCTCTATTGGTGTCAATGGAATATGAATGGGAATTTAAGTTGACCTGGGTTGGGCTCAATTAGTCTTCGGAAAAGCGGGTTAAAAGCATTGCCAAAAAAAAACCAAGTAAAAACGTATGCTAGGTACCCATTCGTGGGCCGGAAGCAGGCCTGCGTCACTCTCCCCACGCATCCTCCTCGGGCTTCCTTGCCGTGAATGGCCTATTTGTTAAACAAGCACTTTGCCACCATTGCGGTTCAATGGGCTTCTCCGCGTGACGTTCACAATCACAAATCAACAGTGTTGCAATTGTTTTATCACCATCTTAGATGTGAAAATCGAGAAATAACATTTTTGTCGGTCGAATCATTCAAAGTGGGAAAAAAAATCCGAAAATATGCATTGCTGAAAACAAAAGGTCAGTTTGTCCTGATGCAATTTCCTGCATTGGCAATTTAAGCCACCGGACAACTTTTTGAAATTAATGTGCAACAATATGGTCTCTCCAAATAAAAAAAAAAAAAAAAAAAAAAAAAAAAAAAAAAAAAAAAAAAAGAAAGTCCGAGCAAAGTTCTGTTGATGCAGCCCGTGATTCCTGCTTCCGGCAAGGTTTTCTGAATTCCCCGATCATTAGCTGCGGATGTTTAGGTTGCCGAAGCCGGTAGTCAACATCCAATTTCTCTTTTTGGAGGTCTTCTCCCGTCTAATTAGTTCAGCGCGGTGCGTTTCTGGAGCAGGCTAGTGTCACTGCCAATGTTTTCTGGGTTGCTGGGTCGTGTGCCAGATTCGAATAAGGCACAGCTCCGAATCATGTTTCGGAAGCTGCTTCGGCCGTGAAGCCTGGAGAGAGTAATGAGGTGCAGTTCTTAATAGGGCGCTGCATTGACCTTGTACTTGTAGATAGATGGGACGTTTGCAGATTGGCTAGCAATTCACGGGCTCTTGGTTCTCATCGTGTTTGCATCAGAGACGTGCTTCGATCTTGGTTGCAGCGAGGCATTTTAGTCTTCGAAGATTCAATTAAAGGCAAACCGTGATTCCCAGAAAGCCCTCCCCCTAATCAAAATCCTCTCACGAAGATGTCTATAGCGAAACATGTATTTGCGTAAAAGAGAACTAATTCCTTAATTTGTAAGTTTTAAATGAGTAAATATGAAAACACAGAACACTCCCGATAAACCCGAAATTCCTCAACCTTGGCCAAGATTAAAAAGTGAGACTAACACAAGCTACAATTAAGCTTGTTATAATACATTGTATACATGTAATAGGCCTACAACACGTTTTTTCGCTATACCAAATTTTACGTAGTTTAATTACTCAACGTTTCGGCACTGCGGCCTTCATCAGAAGCTTAATTTTGCCAGTGCACCGTGCAGGAACGCATTTGTTCACAGCAACTTTGATCTTTCTTGTAAGTTTTGGCCATTTTTCTGAGATCTTTCATCGCTTTAACAGAGGAGTGGCCGCACGATGGGTGTGTTGGTAGTACACTTTGTAGTAGATCATATCTACATGTAATATTAATCAATGTCATATTTCCAAGGATTTTTCTGCATTTCTGATTGCCTGCATTACACAACCTTCTCGGGTAATCGGGAGTTTACTGTAAACAAAAACGCCGATGCATTTCACGTTAAATTTGAATGCCATGCACATTTGTTAACAGTTTTATCATGATCTCGATACCGCACATTAGTCGTGGTGTCGTATGCATTGTTTTGATAATTTGATAAATACAGTCAGTGCAATACAAATATATTACTGGCACATAAAATACATGATTAAATGTCATGTATACTGCATGCAGCGTGGCTAAAAAGTATGTTACACCCCCCAAATCTCCAGAATGGGTGCAACAATTAAAAATCAGACAATGGGGACATACTGTATAAGAACCATGGGGCGCTGAATTTAATGGGGCCCATAACATATGGCCCCAAGGACCATTTCAAGAGCCTTTAGGTGCTATTCCTTAAACTGTAATAGCTATAAAAAAAGTTAATTAGAAAGTTGCAGCGGGTCGTAAAATTAGATTAATGCCTCCATTTGCAACTTTAATTATCGATTGACACAAAACAAATGACTTTGAGCTTCCTGTATGTTTGCACCAATGCATAACACCGCTATATTGCAGGAAAGCTCCAGGACCGGGTTTGTTTTAGGAATCGAGCTTTGTAGCGGAGTTATACATGGTTGCAAACATACAAGACGCCCAGAAATCATTTGTTGAGTGTCGATTGATATAAATTAAATGTTGCCATACAACTTTCTAATTGACTTGTCTTCGTAGCTATTACCGCTTAAGAGATAGTACCTAAAGGACCATGGGGCCCCATGGTTCCTATATGTCCCCATTGTTGATTTTTCATTTTTGCACCCATTCTGGAGATTTGGGTGGTGCAACTGATTTTTTAGCCACGCTGTATAAGAATGGCTGTGAATATGTCAACATGCATGTACGAGAATGACTAACAGATCTATATCTGAAATCGCAGAAATCAAACTTCAATAAACCAATCTCAGCCAGATGTGACAGTGACACGAAAACAACATTCTATTCATCTCCGTGGCACCTTTCCCCTCCAAAACAATGACAAAATTCAGATTTGTCGGTTCGGTCTACAGCCCGAGGCTTCTTGTTTTGTTGAAATGTGGCACACGTAGACGCCTCTGAGTCATCACCAACACGTGACCTAGAACCAAACCGAGCTTCCCCAACGCAAACCTACGCACTCTAGAAAACGTGTCTTTTTTTTTTTCTTCTTTCATTCAGCACAATACATTACTGATTATACTGTACAGTGAACGTGCAAACGTTTCCTATTTTTGGCTTACATTTTTTCCCCTAGCCATCTTGGCCATAAAATCTGCTGTCAGTGCACAACAGACATGATGAACGCTACGGCGCCATACCGTTATGTTCCGTTTAAGGGTAAAGGAATATATATGCCAGTTTCCCAAATTTGCGAAACAATCCCCCCCGGCTTGTTTTTGCCGAACCACGTACGTTCGCAATCATTTCCATATTATTTCTGTTTTCCAACCACGTAACCAAGAAAATTTCAAATAGCTTCGAAGTCGGGACAGTTGTAAGCTGAACGAGTTGATTTATACTCCGGGGCAGCGCAATAACGGGACATTATACGAATAATAAAACACGAATTTTTTGAAACAGGAGCGTCAAGGTTTTACCATTTTGCAGCGTTATCGTTGACACCGCACGTTGGTCAAAAATGCTTTTACATGTACTTTGAAGGTAATGTGACAGCTGGCCCTGCAGTGTATGGCAGCTTTGCCACGCCATCCAAGGACATTGCATGAAGCAGTATTTCATACCCTTTTACATGTATTTCCTAAGTTCAGCAAAACGTATATAGCTCACAAATTTGGCAAAACCTCGAAATTTCGACTTTGTTTAGGGTGGTGATCTTAGTTTTAAATTAGCTCAGGCGGGCATCCGACATTAACTTCAATTAAACATGTTTTGGGCTCGTCGAATTAGGCGCTGGTTTAATAATCCGTGCATTTTCATCGGAAAGGTCACGGATACGTAACCTGTTTGGCCATCAAGGCTTAATGACGAGTTTCTATTTTATATAACGAAGGCCTCCATTGGCGGTGAGGGTGGGCGGTGGCCCACAAGCTTGACCGATAAGGATATTGGCCTTCGTGATATAACAGGTGCTGGTCAGCTAGATAAAAGGCGCACTCAGCTTTCGCTTTTAGCATCTTGCTTTTTCCCACCTTTCGCCTTGGCCTAAAATGCGTTAGAGTGGACGCTCCAACCCAGGAAACACCTTCGAAGCAACATGGGGAATTCCTGGAGTCTTGAACAACAATGACGACAGCGGCTCCAGGGACCCCGTCTGACATACCAAAACTTTGTTTTAGTGACTGTCAGAGCGATGCAATCAGAATAAAACAAGCAAACCATTTGCAACATTCTTATCCGAGCCATCTATTCTCCAGGAAGCGATGTGGGTCGACATTGGCCAGACATCTAAAGTCATGCCAAAATGACGCACTACCCGTAAGACTCCTGACATCCCAGAATTGATGGCCATCTCTATCATATCGTAGTTCATAAACCATTCGACCTTCGTCTTGGTCATACTAGTACATTCTCCATCATCAATTTGGTTGCATATATCGTTGGAGTAAACAAATCCGAGGATTTCTCCCACGGGTCGCTCTCGAGCCAACCATGGCCAAAAGCCACAAACTCACCCGGAAGGCAGCGTTTCGGGTGCCGGCTCGGCGCCAATCCCGGCCAGGATGCAGCTTCCGGCTTGCAGCACCGTCTCGACACATTTCTGGCTGACGATCCAGACGCCCTGGGCGCAGCACCAGGACAGCTTCTCTCGCATCCTCGGCAGCAGCGAACTGCGGATCGCGTTCACAGATCCCCGGACATCCTCCTGCGGAGAGGCCACTGCTCACGCTCCTTGAAAGCGGTTTAAAAATATTCCCCAATTGCTCGTTGCGCATTTCGGCTCCGACACCCCTCCGAAGATCGTTTTGTACGGCAGGCGTAACCCCGATCCACCTCGAATTTGGCACGATCGTACGAAGCGTCCTCCCAACCGATGCACCCCGGCCAAGACGTCAACGGGAGGGAGCTACTCCCTTTTCAGCGTGTTCATCCGGGCGGAGGCGTCTCTTTCGGTTTCGGCGAACGATGGACAAAATGAACAAGGTCGTTCAAGACGAGCTGACCCTGTTTAGTCATTCATTTGATTCTGGCAATGATGGCCACGTTTTTCTCTAAGTTGATCTTCGCCAGTTCCACATTCGAGCAGACTAAAGCTTGATCAAACGACCATCAGTAAACGAATTCAAAGATTGTCAAATCCAAAGAATTGATCGTTGCCTCGAAAAACGAGGCAAGGACATCAACGCACAGTGTTCCATCTGGCCAAGCTAGGTGGACAAGTCATTTCTAGATTTCCAAAAATAAATGATTATATACAGTAAACAACACCTCTAAACATCCAATTCCAAGAATTGTTTATGTCAAACAATCCACAGTGATGAGTCATAGGGTTCCAAAGTTAACTAATGAGGAAAGTGCAATTGCATTACAGGATCAGTTGAATTATCACAACACTTTCAACAACATCTAACTGTAAACCTCATAATTATTTTTAAATGAGTAATGATGGATTTCATTTCTAAGGGTTAGTACTATATTTTATTAAATATTACAAATCTGTATATTGATCAAACAATATAAAAAAATGTTTTGAAAACATAAGAAAAATACATGTTATTTTTTCTTTGTTTTACAACTTTCAATGCCTAGAAATGACTTGTTTCCTCATGTTTCCAGGCTAAATTTTGTGTATATACAAGCTGTACCATTCCTATTTGTAATAAAATGTATTTCAGTCAGCACACTGGAGTACAACTATTTTTTTTGTTTGAGTTGCAGAGGACCTTCCCTCTATTTCAGGAATTGAGTTTTATGAAGAGTGGCTTAAACATGGA
>JAQGAO010001994.1:0-21508 GCA_034697705.1 Ommatoiulus sabulosus | reverse complement strand
TATTGTATACCTGATAAATTTAACAGTGGCCCATTTCTGTGTTCAGATGAACTAACTGGACCTATAGATTTACTGAAGACTGTTTTATGCACATCTGACTTACTTTTTTCTGCCAATCTGTTACTTAGCTGCTGTAAGGGCTGACTTGGTGTTTTAATTAGTTTCTTAACCATGTGAAGGGCATTTTCAAAGGGAAATGCACTAAATTCGTCAAGGGTGCCATACTTTCGGGCATCTTCACTAAGATGAATAAGGTTGTGAACATTATACGTTACAAATTTATCTCCATATATTTTTGAGGCACTGTTCACAAAACCATTCAGAAGATTTTGAGCAATGTTATTATGGGACTTGTTAAGGGTCCTGCTGTCAAGAATGACAATTGCACAGTGAAATATCAGAAAATGCTTAAATAATTTCCTTGGTAATATCTTTTTTAAAACTACAGGTCCACAATACAATAAAAATAGCCGGAATTCAGTGGCTTTCCAGCGATCAATCTGACGTAAAGATCTCGGCTTTCTAGCAAATTCTGACGGAATGTATTTTGCAAGATCAATCAAATCTTTGGATATTATTTCCACATTATGGGAACCAATTCTATTTGTAGATGGTGCACGAAGCCAGGAATATAGCAAACGCCTTGTGACACCAAGGCAAACATGATGCTCTTCATTTGTCCTTTCTCTAAAATTGCTATCCGTCCTCAATGGGTCTGTGTTGCGAACAAATGTCATAACATGATCAACATAATTTCCCTTTTGAGTGCACTTCTCACAACCATAATATCCACCATGGCCCTTTATACATTTGATATATGCGCGTGCTGGAGCATCGCATATAAACATTGCATGGTTGATATTGATTTTTTTATCATTATGATTTATACCATCTTTACTTAGCTCTAGTGCTTCTTCCACAAATTCATTTAAAAATTCGTCAAGCATCGGTTTACTCGGTCCACAAAAAGTACCAATAACAAAAGGGTTGGAAGAAATAGATTCTTTAACAAGTCCTAAAATTGGCCAAAATTGGACACCTGAGCTTCTAAACAGTGGAAGTCCATCCATATTGTAATGTAAATTTAAAGTATCAGAATATACATCCTTAAGTCATTCTGCTATTGTCTTTAGAATTATTTTTTTTACCCAAAGTGACAATATTCCCCATGCTGAATTTTTTTTGTTAAAGTTACCCTTGGTGTTTCTAATATTGTTCTGGCATCTAATGGAAGATCAGGGCATATTGGTTTTAAGATTTTAAGCAATTTTGAAAATGCATTATGAGCCACTTTAAATTCAAGACACCATTCCTTAAGTTTATTACCTATGTTATTATCTGTTAAGGGGTGTGAATTAGAATCAGATGATGAACTACTAGTATCAATTCTATTAAAGTTATATTCTAATTCATAATTCTCTAATGGAGTTTCATCAATTTCAATGGACATTTCATTAACATTTTCATCGTTATTAGAATCCATAATTGCAAAACCACTTGCAGGACATAAAGTGTGCAACACCTCACCTCTTGTGACCTGGCTTTCCACATTTGCAGTATTAGAATTAAGTTGAAGTGAACTGGTCCAATTAGTGTTCAGTAAACCTTCAGTGCAAATATCTTGTTGGTGCTTATCTACCAAAACTTCTGGACTTACATCGTGCAACACCTCATCTGTTGCGACCTGACCTTCCACATTTTCAATATTAGAGGTAATTTCAAGAGAATTTGCATGACTAATGTTCAATAAAGCTTCAGCATTAATATCACGAAGGTGTTTATCTACCAATGCTTTGGTGTGACGAGATTTTTGCCTCTTTGAAAGACTTTGATATCTGAATGCAGATGCCATTAATTTGAAAATAAAATGCCAACAGTCAAGATTAGATAAATTAAAAATTCTAATTTAAATAATTGTTTCTATTACTGTTTTATCGCTGAGCTGTTCATTTTTATGACTAAGATGTATATAGACGTTTGTTGCAAGCTAGAATAAAAAAGGAAAATCAATTTATTTTTATTCATATTTCATAAAAACTAAATTAGCATCAGTTCAGTATCGCTTATCCGAACTCATCATCGCGCTTTATTGCTTTTATCATGCCTAAGACAAAAATTGTTTTTACAGGCGACGTGCTTATTAGTTTCCTATGTTTTTTTAAAGAAAAAGAAATAATAGATGAATTAATGTGCTCTATGGTTACAACAAATCTAGCAAGAAAATGGCCAGAAAAAAATTGCTTGTTACTCCAATAAACGAAGCAATAGGGGACTTATTTTTATAAATAGAAATAATAAGTCACTTCATTTTGTCTTTAAAATCTACAGAGAATCTATAAGGCGACTTTGTTATAAATATAAGTCTGCTAATGGCTTCATTTTATGAGAGAAAATGAAGTGGTTTGATTAAAACAATAGAGCACGCACATGTGCCGATTTTTCAAAAAATCGCTTGTTACTCCAATAAACGATGCAATACGGGTACTTATTTTTATAAATAGAAATAATAAGTCACCTCATTTTGTCTTTAAAATCTACAGAGAATCTATAAGGCGACTTTGTTATAAATATAAGTCGGCAAATGGCTTCATTTTATTAGAGAAAATGAAGCGGTGTGATTAAAACAATAGAACAAGCTCATGTGCCGATTTTTCAAAAAATCGCTTGTTACTCCAATAAACGAAGCAAAACGGGGACTTATTTTTATAAATAGAAATAATTAGTCACCTCATTTTGTCTTTAAAATCTACAGAGAATCTATAAGGCGACTTTGTTATAAATATAAGTCTGCAAATGGCTTCATTTTATTAGAGAAAATGAAGTGGTTTGAAACAATAGAGCACGCACATATGCTGATTTTTCAAAAAATCGCTTGTTACTCCAATAAACGAAGCAATACGGGGACTTATTTTTATAAATAGAAATAATAAGTCACCTTATTTTGTCTTTAAAATCTACAGAGAATCTATATGGCGACTTTGTTATAAATATAAGTCTGCAAATGACTTCATTTTATTAGAGAAAATGAAGCGGCTAGATTAAAACTATTAATAGAGCACACACATGTGCCTTTTTTCAAATTTTTTTGCAAAATTATTTATAATACGATCAATTACTGCCAACACAACTGGTTTAGTTTGATAGTGAATGCAAATTTACACGATGACTGATGAAAAAATTGAAAAGCAGCATGTCTCATGAAAACGTGGACTATTTGCAATGAAAATTTGGCAAAATTTAGAAAATTTAGCAAATTTGAACTCTATAAAACGTATATTTTTTTGTAAATTTCACTTGGGAAAATGTAACAAATTTTGAAAATTTTCTCTCAGGAATACGATGCAAATTTTGAAAATTTGAACTCGGGAAAACGTAGCAAATTTTGAAAATTTGAACTTGGGAAAACATGGAAAATTTTATAAATTTGAACTCGGGAAAACGTGGTAAATTTTGTGATTTTGTATTCCGGAATACATAACAATAAAGTTTGTTCTCGGAAAATGGGGCAAATTTTGCAAATTTGAACTACGGAAAACGTGGCAAATTTTCCAAATTTGTCCTCCGAAACTGTTGAACATATAGCAAATTTGTCCTCGGGAAAACGTGGTAAATTTTCTAAAGTTGTAGGCCTATTCTGGAAAACGCGACAAAATTTAAAATTTGCGCCTGGTAAAACGTGGACAATTTTGCAATTTTGTGCGTGGCAAAACTTGAAAAATTAAAAAAATCTGAAATTTTGAAATCTTATCTTTTTCTTTCGAAATAACACTGCCTTGCCTTTTTTAATACTAAATTTACCATTTTCCCAGATCAGAATGTTCCATTTTCCTAGCTGTTTATTATAATTTGTTTACTATCTCCTTGTGAATGAAGTATTTAAAAGAAATACGAATGCATTTTAAGTGTACAAATTAGATAAATCCGGTTTAACCATAGCTCACGCGAATTTGTACACGGGAATACGTGGAAAATTTTTAAAATTTCTACTCGAGGAAAACCTAGAAACAATTTGCCAATTTGTATCGAATAATGTTGAAAATATGCGAATTTGTACTTTACTTAATATACTCTTTATAGAGAAAACTGAAAATAAGAAAATTCAAATCCGCTAAAAATACAAAGAACGAAAATCTCGAGTTGCTCAAGTGTTTTCACGACTGCCGAAAATGTTGTCTGAGTAA
Organism: Ommatoiulus sabulosus; assembly: GCA_034697705.1. Lineage (NCBI taxonomy): Eukaryota > Metazoa > Arthropoda > Diplopoda > Julida > Julidae > Ommatoiulus > Ommatoiulus sabulosus. The sequence continues at coordinate 17,327 of JAQGAO010001994.1, read as the reverse complement.
CCCTATTGAAAAGCTTGAAACTGGACGAAAATAATCGTAAAAGTTAACATTTATGATATAATATGAAAAACTTACCAAAAGCAGCAAGAAGATACGGATAGAAGTGAAGGATGAGCCTCAAAATTCAGCACTTCTTTTGGCAAAGTTGTGACTTCAAGAAGTTCCTTCAATTTTGAAAATAGAACTCGGGAAAACGTAGCAAATTTTGTCTTCACCCATATATTAAGAAGTTTACTCTTTTATCCGGATTTCAAATATCATATACAACATACGCAATCATCTCCACTAATGAATCGGTTGACTGAAATATCCACTGGAAGCTGTAACTGGTAGGCCATCTTACTTTTTCATTTCCTTGCTAAATAAACTAATTTCTACATAAGCAAAATATTCTGGTAATATACCCTAAAAACTAGTTTTAGCTGAAAATTAATAAGTGTACTCATGTTTGCATTGATCAGTAACATTGATAGAAATGTTGTTGACGGTATGTGCAAATGAATCAGGATTCATGCAATATAAAACACACCGGTCCAACCGTAAAACATAACGAATATCTAAATGTAAAATATATAGAAACGTTAACCGATCTGCAACAATAAACAAATTATGCACATGAGATTGTTCCTAAATATATACACTCGAGGGCAAAAAATCGACTCGCAGGAATCGAGTAAAACAGTGCTACTTGCACCAAGGTACAGGCAGTGTTGTCAAAGGACATTTATAATAATTTGCAATAATTCTTTGATTGTTTGAAGGGTATTTAGGACTTTTAGGACTTCATTTTTTTAGTACTTTTTTAGGATTTTTAGCTTTTGTTTGCCACCTTGCCTGTTAAACGTCAATCCCCAGGATGGGCAGAATTAACTACCAAATAACCTTATACATAAGTTAGGAGCAAAAGAAGTGCAACCTGTCCTCCGGTCGGGAATGATCCCCAAAATGATCATATATACAATTCTTGCTTGTGTATAAGAGGAAGTGTCAAAGAATACCTTTTGAGCTTATCCGAATCACAGCGCAAGTTTGGTTTGTTTTCAATTAACCATTTTTGGAATTCTTCGGGTGAGATAAGATTACCAGGGTGTGCAATCTTTGTTTGAATTTTCGTTACTTTTTCATAGAACTTGAAAAATTCGGTTACATCCCAATCACAATGCTGTATTGTTATCTTCTTTTTCTTATTTTCCACTCCTGGAATTTGATTTGCATTAATTTTTTTAATATACTCGATTTTTGCATTTATGTTTTTAATTTGCCGAGGGTTGCAGTTGTCAACAATCGTTTGAATAGATGTTCGAAGGTCTCAGCTATTTTTTGATGCAGATATAGTAGTGCTTTATCTTGTTCCCAAGTGGTGTTAAAGTTTAAAGCCATTGTCACAAGTATCTGAAAAAAAATTTAAAAATTAATCAACATTTTGAAAATTAATAAGTTTGCCAACATAGCTCGACATTGTACCCCCATGGCTATAAGTGTTTCTGAATGCCATTTGATTATCATAGCCTAATGAACACATATCAAGACATATTGTTAATTAATGGTTTTGCGATAAAATGACCACTGCACCAGAGGTAGCCGCGCAGATTGTGGCTTTACGCGAAGTTGGGCGTAGCCAGAGAGTATTGGCTCGCCAACTGAATATCAGCAAGTCAACAGTTTGAAGGGTGTGCCAACATTATGAGGAGACTGGTTCCTTCAACAGACAACCAGATTCAGGGAGACCTCGGTCAACAACTGAGCGAGGATCGCTTTATTGCATTGATGTCCTTGCGAGACCGATGACTGACCGCTGTTCAAGTGCAGCAGCAAATTTGTGGTGCCGAAGGAACGGCTGTAAGTCAGTGGATGGTAAGGCAAAGACCTCAGGAAAGTAATTTGTGGCCGCATGGCCCTGCAAACAGGTCCAAGACTGTCTGCAGCTCATCATCAACCTCGCCTTCAGTTCGCACAACAGCATCAGTAGTACAATACACCCGCCCAGCATAAGTGGGTGGTGATTTCCAGTTGGTGGTGACGTCACCTCCAACTTACCGGAAGTGACGTTACTCCCTCTCGCCCCCCTTCCCCGCGAATCCCCTCCCACCCATCGTAAGTGACGTATTTTCCTACCTTTTTAAAATAAGATTTAATCTTATTTTAAATAGCTGAAAAAGGAAATTCAGAACTCTCAAGTGAGAAAAACAAAAAGTGCTGGTGAATTAATCATTAATTTGCAGGACAGCGGAGTGCAGCGAAAAGCACATACAACGAAAAAGTAGGTCAAATTTAAGGGAAATTTTAAATCATTAGGAAACAAAAAGCCAAAGGTTGAAATAGCACATTACGAAGAACACGGTAAACAGTAGAGAAACTGGTAACGTTAGCCTAACGACAGAATGTCAGTATTGTTTGTGATTGGTGATGTGCTGCACGTACACATCTCGGCTCCACTTGATTGTGTCAGACACCATCAGGATTCACATGAGCCGGGCGTAGCTGCGGTTGATGTGCAATGTTCTCATCACTGTCTCGTTGGCTTGGTCCCAGCTCCCTAGAGATCCCACAAGGAAGGCATTGAGGTATCCAGTCTAACCCTCACGCTGCAGTGCTGTCTCTAACTTATTATATTTGGGAAATTTGGCTTCGCGGGCTGCAGTAAAGGCATTGGTTTTGCCCTCGAACGGGATGGCGACATCGATAATATACTTTTCCCTTTTGGCTTCGTTGGTAATCACCAGGTCGGGCCGAAGGTGGGAGGGGCCTGGGTCGGTCCGGTTCAGCCTCTGAACTTCCATAGTAGGGGAGATTGCCTTGGCCAGCCGGTAAAGAACATTGTCGTGACATTTCTGATATGCACCGGCATAGCGCATGCAGTGATTCACAACATGTGGCAGAGTCTCATTGTGGTGTTGGCATTGCCGGCACCGTTTGTCGTTACCTTGCAGATATCGTCTGGCACCATTGAGCGGGAGGAGATTCAAGCGGGCTCTGTGGATAAACTGCCAGTCACAGAACCTCGTGAAAGAGCCAGATTTGATGAAGTGGTTGGAGACTGCCTTGTATTGACAACCTTTCCTAGATCCCTCTTTGTGAGCAGCTTCTCCTCAAAGTGAAGTCGGAGCGCCTTACGGATTGCAGCGCAAACCAGGCGTTGCTGCCTGTCACCCAGGATTTTGTCGTTGATGAACAGGACAATCTGATCGTCAGCATTGATTATCCATTTTAGGTTAATCATGCGAGCCAGCCTCCTGGAACAGACAAGGGCAGAACTCCATATTTACTGCACGACTCCGGAGTCGTGTCTTAGGGGTCCCTCCATTGAGTTATTCAGGTAGTTGCAAGCATCCTGCTGTGAGACCGCCTGCCGGGTTTTCCGTTGAACTGCGGAGAAGAGATCCTCATGCGCAAGTTGCTTAAGGGGATGCTGGTGGAGTGGAGCAGCTGGAACGCATGGTTGGCAATGACAAGGTCATGGGCTATGGAACTCCTTGTTCCCACAAAATTCTAAAGAGGTCTGGTCCTGAGTGCAAAAAGCACCTTAGTTTTATACTCCTACCAGAGGGAGTTTCGGATATTCTGGAAATCGGAATATCCAATCAGAATTTACTTTTCGTTCACGAATCAGGTGGTTCCCATTTTCATAAAACATAGTAAAAAATGGTCATTAGGCACCTGCTCACGGTGTGGAGGTAAGATCCACATGAGGAAAGGGTTTTCAATTCTTTTATTGCACAAATTTGGTGCACTGAGCCCAAGTGCGGTACGTAAAAAGGGGCGCATCAAAGAGCGCACATTGTGGGGGGGGGGGAATGATAATCCTATAAGGTGGGGAACGGATGTTCCCTTAAATCCCCTCAGATTGTGGGTGAAAATTTGGAAAAAAAATTTTGATGAACAATTTCCCCAACAATAACCACAACAAAAATCTAAGATAAGAACATGCAAAGAATATAAGAGCAAGGTTTGATGCGAGGTGTGAAAATCATGCACAACAGAAATTACATCCGAAAGGATGTTAAAAAAATGGATCATGCGTAAAATGGATTTGGAGAATCGTAGTTGACATGATTTTGCAGAACCCTGGGGTACAATCTATTGGTGATGTCTTCTTCTCCCGGGTTGCTTGCCTCTTGCTGCACGGCATCTGGATGACCCTCGGACGTATGGACGGCGCGCAGCTTGGGGTGGACGTTGTAGAGTCGCTGGTAAGCCCTCGAAGGAAAACGTCGGAACCTGGGATGAGCATTGCTGGATTACCTGTGCGGGCGTCGTCGACTGCAACTGCTGAATGGATTGTAGATAAAATGGCTGGCCATTTGAAGGCAAAAATTGGAATCTGGCTGGTGGGCGGTTGTGGCGCTGGAACTGGCTTTGGTGCGGAATGCTGTCCGTACTGTGGCGTAACGAGCTGATACTGCGCCTGTAGGGCTTGGAAGTGATGAGAAATGTTGTTTTTCTCATTTCGAAGTCGTGTGGCATCTGCTTTCAGCTGATTCTTCTCCGTAGCTTCTGTCTGGACGCGTAGGGCAGCTTCTCTGATGAATGCTGCAACCTGTTGGTGAAGTAAACCGGCAACAGTTTGCAGGGTCGCAATTCCTGTTGGGATGATGCACTGCCGTGCGACATTTTAGAATGGTCAGTTCCAGGCAATGGAGACATTCCACAACGGAATCGACGGTCGTTTGTGGATTTGTCCCAACTTCTGGGTGGGCTTCTGTTTGGACGGGTTCGTCCTGGATCTGCACCCTTGGAACTTCGGGGGTCTGGTGCTGGAGCCTCGAACATAGAGCATCCTGGATTGACCGTGGAGGACGTAGTAGGGCGTTCTTGACGCCGTGGTTTAGATCCTTGAAACAGAGACTCAGGTATGTCCATAGCAGGTGCAGGTTCATTCTCGACCATATTTGGTACCATTTGGTTGAGTTTGATGGTCGGTTTTGGGACCATGGGCATCTTGGAATTCACAGGAAATTTCACAGGTGATTTCTCAGCAAGATCAACTGCTGGAATTTCTTCGTTGTCCGAAATTACCAATAAATCGTCGTTGTCCAACTCTGAGAGTACTGAAGACATGACGGTCGAAAATCTTGCAGTTAAGCAGCTTTGAAAATACGAAGTCCAGGGAGAGAGACGATCTGAAGCATCTTCTTGGAGAAACGGATTGTTATGCTCCAAATTGGAGGGGTGGGCCTCCTTTTATACCCAAATGAGCCCTTGTGGGGTCATAACAAAAGACCATGCCAATTTTAATTGATTGGATGGCTCCTTTGGGTGGCCGATTTTGTAGCCCATCCATGTACAGTTCTAGTAACGGTATGTCATTTTGTATCAGTCCATTGTTAGGGACGTCTGGCTGAAAAATGTCTGGGAAAACAGTATGTTTACTGGCACAGATATGTCATGAATGCCATGTGTGTCCCTCTGTCCACATTTTACAGAGTATTCTGTTTGAAGTTGGACCTACCAGGAAATTGAGAGTCCAATTCAGCTTTTTCTTCAAATTGGGCTAGGGTCATTTGGAGGCATGTCGTGGCAAATTCGGTGGGATCAGTAATTCCCTGTTGGTACACATATTGGCGTGTCAAGTGAAAAAACTTATCAAATGACAGTGCCAAATTTCTTTGGATGCAATTGACAATCCTTCTGTGTAAATCCAATGTAGACAAAGAGATCCTTTTCTCCAATCTGAAAACTTTCGATATTCGCCTTGGAATTGTGAAGACGACGACGGACATCTTGAGCAGCCTCAAAATTGTCCATCGTTTCAAGTGGTATACTTAAAGTAAAATCGAAAAAAATCAGACATGTTCGTTTTTGTGAACCTTGGATCCATACACGTCATCTGAAAAAACGTGATATTGTCCTGGGGAAAAAGGCCGAACTTCCTAGATTTTTGCAAAATGATGTGTTTATTGCCCACCGAACAAGTGGAAGAGCCTCATCCCAGCTGAGGTGGGGCTGCTCCATGGCAATTGCCAGCTTCATTTTCACATCTCTGTGTCGACGTTCCACAGGGTTAGCCTGTGGATGGTAGTTTGCCGTGTAATGCAAATCAAAACCATAAAATAATGAGGTTTGTTGCATTATATGTGATGCAAACTGAGGCCCATTATCACACCTGACTGATTTGGGCGTACCATACCTGAAAAATATCTCGTTCACGAGAATCTTTGCAATGGTGTGTGCCTTGCCATCTGGGAGTGGGAAAACGTGCAAATATCCCGTGGAAATGTCCTCAACGGACAAAATAATAGTGTTTCCATGGGCATTCGGTGGTAATTGTCCTACGAGATCAATGCTCCAGGCGTCAGATCTCGGCTTCATAGCAGGACTAGTCATTTCAGGTTGGTATTTTGATGATTGAGGCTTGAATTTTGCACATTCCAAGCACTGGGACACAAACTTGGTGATGTCCTGGCCGTCTCATTCCTGGCCAATAAAATCTTTCGACTATCCGGTTATACATTCCAGATACCCCCTGATGGCCTGCATGTGATGGGTTATGATTGACATCCATGATCCTGGTTTTCAGGGACTCTGGGACGATCAATCTGGGCTCCTCGGACTCCAAGTGGACGAAATATCTATACAATATTTCGTCCAGCATAATATAGCCACGATTGCTAGGTGTGGTTGCCTATGCTGAGGGGTTCTCCATAGCATCTTCCAGAGCCTGAATGATTGGGATGCAAAAGGCATCAGGTCTTGGGCAGTCTGGAACTCAATTTCGGAAATTGGTAAATTGGCTGATTGAAGGTGCTGAATTAGCACTATGGGTTCCGAGGGTGTCCCAAAAAAACGTGAAAGCAGATCGGCGATCGCGTTTGATTTTCCAGGTATGTATTCCACCTCGAATACATATTGCTGTACGAATAGGGCCCACCTAGCAAGGCGGCCCTGAGGATTATTCACCGTTATCAGCCATCTGAGGGGCCTATGGTCGGTATGTACGACAAAAGGCATCCCCTCAATGTACGACCGGAACTTGGTGATGGCCCAAATTACTGCAAGGGCATCTCGTTCAGTAACAGAATAGTTCTTTTGAGCTGAATTGAACAGCTTGGAAGCATATTCTATTACACGAAATGGGGCCTCATCACCCTGAACGAGTGCAGCGCCCATTGCTACGTCACTGACGTCTGTATATAGACGAAAAACTTTCTCAAAGAAATGGGTGCATTGCATAGTAGTGATTTTAGTGCATCGAATGCCTTACAGCATTTCTCATCGAATTTGAATTCGATGCCCTTTTTCAGGAGAGCAAACAAGGGTGCTGCAATGCCCGATAAGTTTGGTATAAACTTACACAACCAACGACACGCTGAAACAAACGATTTGAGTTCCATGACATTGCTTGGATGCTTTAACTCCTAAATTGCCCTGACCTTTTCTGGGTTGGGAGATACTTCCGATTCGGAGATGTTGTGTCCCAGAAAATTTACTTCATCCTTAAAAAGGTGGAACTTGGTCTTTTTAAAGGAAAAATTAAAAGAGATTATCAATTTTAATATTTCTTCCAGGTCCTCAAGATGTTTCTTCAACACCTCGGCGGCAGTTATCAGGTCATCCTGATATATTTTGTTCACTGTCTGCTGTAAATTTGCCATCATGTTGTCTACCACACGTTGGCAGTGGGAAGCTGAATTTCTGGCTTCCATTGGCATCCGTGTGTAGCACAGATTTCCCAATGGGGTCGAAGTTGAGAAATATTTCTGGCAATTGTCGGAAATCGGGATCTGCCAATAACAATTGGTCAGATCGAACGTCGACATAAATTTTTTAATAGATTCTCTCACTATCCTAGACCAGAGCCACTTCCTTCTAAACCCTCATTTTTTGCCCGGCGTGACCATCCCTCCAAAGTGCGACAATTCTCCTTCTTCCCACGCACGATCTCCGTCTCACTCAGTGACTCCCTAAATCATCATAAGGCCTCGATGCGATGATTACTTACTAAACTAAACTACCTCCATCCGTCCCTCTCAGGCGTGCGACAACAGATATCATGCGGACAACCCACCTCTGTCTCTCTCTGAGACCCTCTAAATCACCATAAGGCCACGGCGCAGTGATCAACGACTAAACTAAACTAATTGTGTCCGGTCAATCAGGACGTCCTTTTTGAATGGCCCCTAAGCCACATGCATACCCATGCATCCACATACATCTCTTCTTTCACCGCACCATCCAAATGTAAATTACGGGTAGCAATTAAAGCCTTAAACAGATATTTCGAAATAAACAACTTAACTCTAAACCCAAACAAATCTAAAATAATAATATTCGCACGGGGCAAAAGGAAAGTAAATAACAACATGTTCTTATGGAGCGACACTTCACTGGAGGTAGTCCCAAGTTGGAACTATTTAGGGATAAAATTTCAAGCTAATGGCAAATTCAACACCCACATAGAAACCCTCAAAAATAAAACTATCCAGAAACTTAACATTATGCTTCGCGTGTTCGCAACAAAGCAACTGAGTTCCCCAGAAACCCATCAAAAACTCTTCAATAGTCTATTACTTCCAATTTTGCTGTACAACGCCCCACAATGGGCCTGGGAAAACACAAAACATTTCTCCAACATCCAAGAAAAATACTATAAACGTATTTTCCTCCTAAATTTTAATACCCCGGACTACTTAATCAACAGCGAACTTTTCCTAACCCCCATAACCAACCACCTCCTTCACAGAACATTTTCTTTTTGGCTGAAGATGCTAAATAGACCCCCACAGGATTTAATCAGACACATATTTCTACACTGGCTAGACACGCCTCCAAGCAAATATAATCCTCTCCAAGGATTTATTGAAATATTACAACTTCTCAGACCTGCCAACGGTAATGAAAAATTTTCCAATTACAACTCGACCCAAATCAAACAATTACAACAAATTGCCAACAATTACCTTATAAAAGAACACCACGACATTATCCAACATAGAATCCAAAATTCTAAAATGCACGCCCATTACTCCAAAATCAAAATAGACAATAACAGGAGACAATCCTACCTTGACAATCCGTTCCCTTTTACCTTAAAACGCTTTTTCTTCCAACTACGAACAAACCCCTACTACTTCTACATCCCCCCAACAACATCCTAATTAACAAAGCAGAATTATGCCCCTTATGCAGAACCGATAATCTTTCATGGATACACATCCTATTTGACTGTACTAACTCAAAATTAAACGATCTACACAAAAGCATCCCTAAAAATATGACAGCCCCAACAAATGAAAACGTCCTCCTCGAACAACATCTCTCCACATACAACGAAGCAAACTTATGGTATTTCTTCAGAACTGCCAAAACCTTCCATAGTCTGATAGCCATTGAAGAATCTCTATAGTGGTATAAAAGTATTCTCAAACTAAACTTTACTAACTTTTCCTAACTGTAATCTTTATCTTAAAAAGCAAATAAAATACTCTTATACAAAATCTGCTAGCAAGGCAAGATCCTCGATGCAGTTTCTCTCTCTCTCTCTCTACTATACAAGTTGCGCGGTGATTAATTTTAATTCGGGATGATATTAATTAATTTTAAAAAATGTCAACACGTATTTAACGTAAATCCGATTAACTATATAATATGTATATACTATGGATCTACTACCCTATCATGACATTTTTCTATGCCAATGGACCAGGTAGTGTATTTGAGTTGAACTCGTATGATTGATTAAAAGCACTACTGAAATTAATCAGCCGAAGGAACTTTAAATTTTAATAAAAGAAACAAATAATAATGCAAGAATCGCAATTTGGATGTTTATAATTCATTAATAGCGCCTTCGTGATATTTTTTTTTTACAATTTTTCACGTAAATACGCAAAACAAGTACAATTTAAAACTGTTTATTATCGTTTTCCAATGATAAAGCATGTAGACGCTCAAATCGTTTAACTACGAGTGCAAGTTTTATTCTATCAATATTACTGATCGAGGTGTGTGTACATTAACAAACGCGTTACTACAGAATTTGCCCACGTGTGTCCGTGTCGCCCGTGTGTTAACCAGATCGTCTTAATTTCATTGGTAACCTCCAAATTGCGTCAAAACTGTTTTGAATGATGTATCGCGCAGTCTATCGAACTGCCACGACAATTGGTCCAATTTTGCTTCGCTCGATGTCCACCACAGATCGACCCACCACCTGGCGTTGGGAAGTACTAAGGAGGCCACAGATTCTAGCGCATTTTCAGGATGGCGATTACAATTGTTTATTCGCGAAACTCTGCAAGCTGATACACCCAAGACTTAAAATGGACGGCAATTCTATTTAGCAAGTGACGGACATGAGAGACTGTGCAAGGTGGCTGACTGCTGCCAGTGACTGGTTGCATTCTCGCCTCGCATTCGTTAGAGGAGGGATCGATTCCTTGGATGGCTATTTTTTATTGTGGTTTATCATGGTTTCCCACAATCCCCCAGGCGAATGCTGAGATAGTTTCGATATATTTCGCTATTGTTGCCGGTCCCAAGCCCGGGTTAATGGGGAGGGTTGGGCAAATGATTGGCGATGCGCTGCCTGCTATAAAACCGAAAGCACGATTAATATCTGCTGCTGGAGTTTTATTGGCTCCGGTCTATGACCCCAACGGGCATTAATAGCGATCCCATGGTTAACTGATGATGGCGATGAGACAGTTATTGTATTCGTATACCTATACTTTTCGAACACCTTTTATGCATGCCATGCGTGGAATTCATAATTCAGTCAGAACATTTTCTAATTACTGCACTTGGATTTCCCTAGGTTCGGATTAAATTTAGACGCGTTTCACTGGCGAACTGCGAGCAACGCGCAGCTATCTATTTTCTAGAATTGAAGATACAAATGTCGGCTGAATTGTTAATGCTTTTGATACCTACGCTCGAGAGGGCAGCTTATACTCACGTTTTGGCGGATATACGAAGTACACGAGACTTCGAAATTCAACTCGGTTTAGGAGAGATTGAATTTGTCAGTTTGCTGACATTTAGGACCTATCGCAATAAATGGAGTCGATCGGAAAAAAATTTAAAAGCCATCGGTGGGAAAAATACATCTTTCTACGCGGCTCGTAAATCCCTAAAGAAAACGCGAAATTGTCGCTGGATTTTTTATTTTATTTCGAAAACTGCTATGCTTTCGGCGCTGTATTGCAATTGGGCATAGAGCAAGATTTTTTTTTTTTTTTTTTTTTTTTTTTAAACTTAAAATTTATTTTTAATCCAGTAGTGCATATACATACGCTTATTTTGCCTGAATGGATAAAAGATTGCTCGTTAAAGGTGAACGTATTGCGACTGTATAGGTACGCGCGATATATTTGGAGCAAAATTGAAAATGATGTCACAGTATGTTGCAAAATCGAACGCTTATACGTGCGGGGATGGAGAGGCCTGGGTATGGATTTTAATATAAAACGATGACAGGGCGATTGCAAGAAGAGGATGTCGAACAAAGAGCCACGTGTTTAAAACCACAATTTTCTGTTGGAAAATTCAAAAGAGAAGAAGATGATTAATAACGGTTTGCGGCGGTTTCTTTTCAAACTATTAATAGCGAGTTGATATGCGCGTTACTTTTCATACGAGTAATAGTGGATGCAGTGATCGGTTAAACCGCTCATCCACAATGAGGAACTTAAATCTTCATTTTAATGGCGAGGTTGTTTTGTTATAAATACATAACTTTCACAAGCAGACGACACGTGCTGGCTCCGCCTAGATTAGACGTGTTGGTGTAACTTCATAATTTTACTGTGGCAAAAATATGATTGCCTTCGCTATAGATAACTTGCATGTGACGTCACGCAGCTCGTGGGTGTGGCTAATGTGACTTGTTTTACCACAGGGTTTTACATTGTGGGGTACAGTGGGGTACATGAATCTGAGAATCGAGCCGCTAATAAGGAGCATCATTCTAAAAACTAAGAAAATGCCCCATTAGATACTATCACTTATCCATGCATGAATAGATTTTTTTATCCGAAAGTAAATATTTTGATGGTGTTCTGCCACTTCTGCCATTCATACAATTTTTGATGTTTAGCGGGAAAACAGCATCAAAATATCTACTCTATTCATGGGTAAGTGATATACAGTAGTATCTAATGGGTCATTTTCTTTGTTTTTAGAATGATATAGCCACGATTCTCAGATTCAGGTACCCCACAACACGCCCACAATGTAAATCGAGCCACATTGCTTACGAGCTGGCACGTCACGTGCAGGTTAACTATAGGAAATTGTTTGATTAAGTTCTGTCAATCGTACGTCGCAATGATCGAACTAAGTTTATTTAAAATTTATAGGTTCTATATGGTGGTTCTCAATCTCCGTTTTTAATGTTGCACGCGTATACATGTAGGAAAAACCGACTTAGTTCAATATTGGGACGAATATACAAATCCAAACGTAGTTTACCCAGAATAGATTCGGAAACTAATAAGAACAACTTATCGATGACGAGGGTTGGCTAGTTTTTCTTTTTCTTATATCAAACAGGTGGTCGTGCTATTAAAATTTAGGTTCGCCTATAATTTCATACGGACTGACCTCAAAACCCCAGCAATTCCTTCTCATTTTCAATTTGCGACCATTTATTGAATAAAGTGGCTTAAAGTGCGGTTCAATATTTTCCGCTTCGTTTCCGCTATACGATCTCCACGCCATGCGGGTTAATATTGATCGCGATTTTTATATCGGAGATGAAATCTTCGAAGGTACCAAAGTATACTGTATGTACATCGCATATTTTGTCATCACCCGGCCGTGCACGGTGCATGGGCTCGGTAAATGGCGTGTCTATACGCTCCGAGTATATGGCCTAATATAAAAGCTAAATTAAATTAGTACTTTTAGGTCTTATTGCATTCAGGGTTGCACGCCATTGTGCTGAAATTAACGGATATACATGTAGGCCTACCTAATACCTCGAGCTCTATCGGCAAACTCAAAATCAATAATTCGTAAAGTATGACAAATGCATGTCTTCCTATAAATTATCGCAAATACATGTACGTGTGGAGTTTTGCGGAATCGCAGAAACAAAAACCGCAATATCGTTATACGTGGAAATGTTTTATAAATTACATAAGGCACACGGTTTTTCTGGAATTATTTTTTGTCTATTTCTCTTAAATATAGGCGCTGAAAGACTTAATTCGGGGGATGGATGATGAGGGATTTTAATTTTTGTAACACCACTAAATACAGTGATTGCTTATAAACAACCATATACTGTATACTGCATGTCCATGCGAACGGGAAGTAAACGAAACTTCAATTTATCGAATTTAGATGTACAATTTCTTTTTAAATCTATACATTTTGTATTTCTCGCGGGAAATTATAAAAGCTAAATTTACAGAAGTCACACCATGCAGGCTTAATGATATAGATGTATGCACACTCTTTAATTATTGCGGAAACATGTAAAGTTTTTAGCATGGTCTTAAATGAGCATTTTAATTTTTATCACGGATCATTTCCACAACAAATGAATCGTTTCAGGCGTTTCGATTTTACATGATCGGTGCATATTACATCCAATTAAGAAGTACATGTATGATTGCAAGAATTTCTCTCGTTTAAGATGTCTACGAAATCAGACAAATTAATCCCTTTCACCATTGTTTTAAAACTGGGAGGGTTTTCGAATCATTTGTTCATTTAACACTTTATTCGTGCAGTCGTTTATGCATATTCATATGCACAAATAGGGTACACATGCATAATAGTCCATTATCTAAATGTAATTTTGTACATGGTTAATGGGTCGGCAATGCATTTACATGGTTATTTGCATAATTTAATAGGTGCGTAAACCCTAATTAAGGAGCCTATCAGAATGCGGGTCTATCAAAAGCTTTAAAGGTTATGCGAAGGCTATGTATACGCCATCGGTGGTTTAACATGTCCACGCAATCGCTTTAATATCAAATGAAACAGCTCAGTGTTCTGCGTGAGCTCGTTGAAAATCTGATTCTGGTGTGAACAGATTAATTTGGAAACCGTTACTGCGCATTTTGTTTGCGGGGAGATTTCAAAGTCTGGAATGTTTCACTCGTTCGGAAGATGCAGTATACATATCGCCACAAAAAAACGTCAGCGAATGGAGAAGTTACATGTATTGTCGACGGGTCAAAAGTTGAAATTCACTTTGTTTGTCGATACGAAGTCAGATTGACGCGCCGCTCTTGGATGGTATGCGAGCATGGCTGTATGCTTTTGACTACTGCCTTTTGTGAGAATCCGCCAAATATGCGGAGTGCATGAGAACATATGTATAGGATAGGTCCTTCACTATATATATATATCAAAAGTCGCGACGAAAATGAGGACAATGTCTGCATAAAACCTATAATGATTAATGATATCTGCGCTCGCAGTGACGCTTGGATGTACATGTACTTGTAATTTAAAACTATTATTTACACTAGGAATGCATGAACTTGCTGGTGCCAAAAATGACATTGGATTTTAACTCTTCTTGAGTAAAACAAATTTATACAGGGAATCGATGCGTATAAGTCACGTTATAACCTTTTTTAAAAGGATTTAATTAATCCTTCTAAAGTAATTAAATTACACGAGCGTCGGTAACGTTATTTTCATTCATTTTGTATATATCCAATTCTGCATGCAAATTGTATTTACATTTAAGATAAACGCAACTAGCATGTTCTAGGTCTAGAATCTCATAATTTTGTCTTACAGTATACTTGTTAGTAAATTATGATGTAGTTTTAGCATTTTAATCATGTAATTAAAAAGCTATGTCCTGTATATTCGCTCGTGTATATAGGTTTCTCATTCCGAGGTTCTAGTTTTTATATTGTTAGCAGATGCTATTAAGGTTTCCTGCAAGTTTCAGTGTGCTGTGAGGCATATTTTTCTTTTTTAGCTTTTCAGTTCCACGTTAATGAAAGCGATGAAAGTTGTCTGAACGGCTCGTGTGAAACTTGAATTTCTCATTACCAATTTCTTGTCTTTAGTAATTTAAAATGGTCTTTTTAGTAGATGCTCTTTCTCGTGTTTCTACTCTTAATTGTAAATGCGTTAAGTGCGTCATTTTTGACAAACAAGTAATTCTCAGTTTCTTGGGAATACCCCATCCTTAATTTCTTTAATGAACTTAACTACAGAAATCATGTTTGCCTGTAGGCTTATACGGGTCTTCTTGTATATACCCGATAATGAGCTTATGATTCCTCGACGTTTCGCTAACATTGCTTAAACTCGATTACAAAAAGGGGTTGGCTTCAAGGAGATTTGGTGTACATCTCCAGGAATGTGCAGCGATTTTCACAATCGTTAACAAGAGTCGTTCTCAAAGCATCGTTATACATTTTGTGTGAAAATGTAGCGTTTAATAAAAGCTGACCAAGCTGAGTTGTAAGATTCCATACTTGTACTTTATTTATTCTTTAATTTTTGTTCTTTGTCGTGTTTTTTTTTTAAAATTATATGCTACATTCTCTTCAAGTGATATTGTTTAATAAATGATGGGCAAGATGAGATACTTCTGAACAAGAGAAAATAAAGCGAAATTTTAAAGTGTACGCGTATCTCAACTTGTAAAATTACATTTAGTAAAACCCAGAGAGCAGTTTCTGTATCAAATACGATTAAAGAATTAAGCGAAATACCAGAATCTCGGCTTTAGGTTCTTACTTACGTATATTCCACGTACATTGCACGTATGCGAGACCTAGCTGCCTTTATTTCTTGCTGACACCTGAACGTGCGTTTCTTTAATGATGACCATCAGAGTAATTGGCTGTCCATCTGACCCACGATTTCAATATACCAATTCATCGGAGGATTGCTGTTTTGGCGCAAATGGGATAATCCCATAGTTGAGAGGCAATTTACTGTAGGAAGCTCTAGGTAATTCGAGGATTTGTAAGTTGGCCCCAACTCCGATTCAGCCCTTAGCCGTTGCCTGGGAAACAAAGCTAAAACCCAAACATAATTTTAAAAAAAGTAGTCCCCTATAGGAGCTTGATTCCGCGGAAGTTTTAGCTCCGCTGCTCAGCCCGAGGGCCAACGTACCCTCATTAAGCTGCATTTTGTAATTGCACCGTAAAGCCATTATATCATTATCAGTTTTCCTCGATGTCTGTCACCCGTTTACACGCGGTTATCTCTGTTGGTGCAACGCTCATCTTGCTCGGGTTGTTTGTTCAGTTGCTTACGTGCTTCGGCGACTGCCCATAACGACGGTTTCTTTTCGATGATGTCTGAAACATGTCCCTTCGGTATTGGTTGCTTGCTTTTTTTCTGGGACATCGATGCATTTTACGAGTCATCGGACAAGTTTTCCAGTTCGGTGGACGCAACATTTTCCCCATTGCCAGTTTGCGAAGAATTTTTAAGACCTGCTCTTCATTTTGTGCTGACCAATGGTGACCTCCGTGGTGTTAGCTTTCGTATCAAGACGAATAACGCTAAATGATCAATAAGAAGTGGTTGCGACTTTTCTGCGTGAATGGACCGAGAAACTCCATTTAAACATTTTAGTACCGTGCCAACGTTTTGGAAACATATCATCTCCGCACTATAAGCTGCAAGAAGCTTTCACAATAAAAAAAATTGCCCAAACCTTGATATGCACAACACATACCCTATATACAGTATGATACTCTGGTGCGTTGCCTATTTACAAGCCATTGCTTGTTTTGTAGATATATGGCGTATAGTTCAGTATGTTATGTAGCTCATGTTTTGGAAACGTATTCATGCAATGCCTTGAACAAATAATTTTTTCAAGATTAAATGTATGATTCTCAACATGTCGACCTATATATATATAGGCCCTAATGTATACAGTACAGTATGTCTTAATACATGGTTATAACAGCAGAAGAAGAATAACGCGGATTTGGGAAGGCATTAGAAATATATCATTTGATTTTCAGGATGTCTTATTACATTCTTTATCCTAAGGTAATTATTCATAAAGTAATTACTTCGCGGTAGAAAATATGTAAATAATGCGTTGCAATCGAAATCGTAAAATATACAGACAGCAGATTATAACGGGAAAAATTGACGAATCATCTTTGTTGAAAAGTCGAATAATGAATGCATTATACACCTTGCTAACGACATGATCGATGCTACCTTGTGTACATGCATTATATCGATAATTCGGACAAAACGTACAGTAAACAACCTTGTCAAATTGCATTTTTTGGATTTTAAATACATTGAAAATAATGCCGTAAATAATTATGAAATGTTCTTTTCGATATACACATTAGTAGTACATAGTGCCCACTCTGGACATGTGGGTGGTGACTTCCGGTGGGTGGTTCCACCCACCGGAAGTGACGTCA
>JAQGAO010001993.1:0-21511 GCA_034697705.1 Ommatoiulus sabulosus | reverse complement strand
TTTTAAACTTGGACTTTTTTCCCTTTCTTTTCGTGTGTCATTTAATATTATATCTACAATACTTTGTACTGTTTATATTTTTCAATCTCGATGATTCTTTTGTAATACATGTAACTCGATCTGTTTAAGTACAGTATGTCAGTATGTATAGTAGACCCTCCAAAGTACGGACTGCGTTCCTCAACGTCCCTAAAATCTTTTAAAAAATCGTAAGTCTGGGTATGCCCTAATTTTGCAATTAGTGCATACATTTTCTGAAACATTGCAGTGAAGGGGATTTTCAGAGCACCCTGTACGATAACTTTTTGCTTATAAGATATTCCCAAAGACAGTCTTCGTGCATGCTTAGTTTTTAATTAGCGAGCAAATTAGGTTCCATATTCCTTTTTATCATCCTTGTATCAGCCAACAAAAGCAATGAATGAGGCATCCATGTTTTTGCGCTAATAAGAAATTAAAAAGAGAAAGAAGGTTGCTTCTCGTGGCTGTATTGGAACTCACGTTATGGCGCGAAATGTCTAATTAAAAGAGAGGCTATAAAATGGCAAATTAGAAGCTATTAAATAATGCACGATTAACTCACGGAGAGCCATGAAGTTGAAATTTAGGATCTACCAAATTTTATGGCTTATGCCCCCAGTGGCCAAATGAAGATCCATTGAAAAAATATGATGGGTTTCCAAGCATATCTTACGATTAGCCGCTGATCTTAAAGGATTTTGATGGGTTTTGGGTGTTATTGGCGGCGAACACGACCTCTTTTAATCAACTTGTGTCTGGTTTTGATAATTGACACAAATTTCGACAAACTTGCATGATGCATGAGTCAACACATGCAGTGGAGCCATTTCTCCTGTTGTTATTCGATGCTTGTAATTTACGTTAGCAATTATTATGTTTGGTTGACATATTCAAATAAGCAGGTGTTAATACTATAATTAAAAATGGAATATTGGAAACATATAATATGGTTTTAATATTTAACTATCGTAAATGCAATTATCGTGTCGAAAACCACGAACGCATTCGCTTTTGGTATACATGCAACTCAATACTTGACTCATTATAAAATGTGCTTTCCAATTGTTAAAAAGTGTTTGCCACCCTATAAACCAGTATGTCAAATACGTTGATTTCTGACAATGCAGAGCAATGGTTTAATCGCCATTTTGTTGATTTCAGGCGTGTTCATCTCCGCTGAAGAGCTCCATGGACCAATGTTCGTCGCCGAACCCCCTACCAATGTGGATTTTTCAAACAGTACTGGTGTGACAGTTCGGTGCATTGTGAGTGGGAATCCTTATCCGAGTGTTCAGTGGATACTTCGGGACGATAGGCCTGTGTCAAATTTACCCGGATTAAGGCATTCGGACTCCAACGGCACGTTGATATTCTTGCCATTTCGAGCGGAGGATTATCGCCAGGATGTCCACGCCATCTCTTATAGGTGCATGGCCACCAACTCCTTGGGAACCATCATTAGCACCGATGTAACCGTCAGAGCAGGTCAGTTCAATCTTTGTTTCCATCTTATCTCTTTGTATGCTTTTTTCAATAATAAACGTGAAGATATATAGAACAAGGACAAAAACTTCATGATGAACAAACACTGTTAAAAACATAGATCTTTATTATGAACGAAATTGTTGTTAGTTCATGCATAGTCGCAATTCTTGCAGTCATACAATAGTTGAAAGCTCGATAGGTTGTTTGGTAGCTCAATTTTAAGAATATTGAACTTACACTGTATGATACTCTCCATTTTGAAATGAAACTTTGAGTAAGTTTTAGACTAAGCCATGCATCAATAACCGTTATTCTTCGTATGTTTTAAAGCTTCGGTGCAAACAAAGTGAAAGAAATTTGGTTCTACTATCTCCAGGGCCAATTAAGCATTTTTATGGATTTCGTGAACATTTCTAAAAGAGTGTTTTGTTGTTCCAGGAAACGCGAGCTGTAGGCAGTATATAACATAATTTATAATTGTCGCTGCTAAAGATAGATAAATTAATTAGCAATTAGCACTTCGAATTCAGGAAATACATATTTCACAATGGTTCGCTCCCTACTTTACATAACAACAATTAACATCCGCAGTATTCTCTCAGAAGTGCGAAGCTTGGCTATTAAGCACGTTTCCTTGTGCATAATATCCTGGAAATGAGTCGTTTTCTTCACCCGTTGCCCTATTGATTTATTATAATGAAGACTTATTGTTCATCGCAATTTGCTGAAGATTGCAAAACTAAAGCATGAACATGATCAATAGGATCCGGTTCTTCAACAAATTCTGCGAGAAAACTAGAATGTTCAGCAATGCATAGCAAACGATTGATATGCTGTTATGTGTAAATAGACTTTTTCTTGATAATTTTAGTGAACAATGTAAATACCGTTAAAAAATATATTTCCTAATGTTATATGGAGTTTCCACTAAAATGACGGTAACGAAATGGAAATTTAAAAAAAATTAACGAAAACATTTTCGAAATTTCGGAAATTTCAGTTATACGAGGGCTAATGTAAAAGGTAAAAGGATCTCTCATATTCTGAATTAATTTATTCAAATAATACATACAAATATATCAAATAGTAGGGTTATGGAACAGACGTGAGAGGTATACAGTATATTGAACAGCCCTTGTATATTTAATTAAAACGTCATTAATCAGCCGCTTTTCCATTGAACTTAAAATGTCTTACTTGAATATCACTCAATTATTATAGTTTCTTACTAAACTTTTACACTTTTGCAATTGTACATTTTAAAGCTCCTTGCATGATTCGTAAATGCACATTTGGGAGATATTGACAAAATCATTATTTCATGAAAAAAATGGAAAAAAAACAACATTTATTTAAATAATTTATTTTAAAAACAAAATATTTTTTTTTCATTTTTATATACAAACAAATTTTTCACTTTTCTATGTGAGGTTTTATCTCCTTTTAAATTAATATCATTTATTATTGATACTTATTGATACATCTTCCGTTTTATTAATGAAATTCAATTCCTATAAGTAAATTTCACTCAAACATGCATACTATATTTAAGACGATGATCCAATCTCTAAATGAATTTCTTTTTAAAATACTGTAGGTTTTGGCGTGAAATTACTGAAATATACATGAACTGTACATGTATGTTAGATTCAGGTTTGCTTTTCTTTAATACAGTATAGAGTACGAAAGCAATTGCGTAGGACTTGTCTAAACAAGTACATTGTACGTGTATACCCCTTAAAAAATTTCAAGGCCAGGTCCTGATTCAGGCCCAATCTATAATTACATGTATACTGTACATGTACATGTAAATAACATCGTAAACAAATATCAAGGGCCAGTTCCGGTGATTTTTGTTTAGACAACTTCTACTGAACCTTGCAATTGGAAATTTTACATTTATTTTTTAACTTTCCAAGCTTTTGTTGTTATTAATACCATTACGTATGAATGTTGGCACTTGGCATTACTAAATTTTTCGACAATATAGTCTCGACATATTGTACTGTACGGCTGTGTTCACAATGAAGTGATTGAAGACATAAACAGTCGTTGACGCCATCTTGAAAACGTCACCGCTTTTCTCGCGTGTATTATTTAGTGGTTCGGACTAACTTTTTCGGTTATCATTTTATTTCCCATAGATTATACAATGAATACGATTTATTTCGACGAAGTAAAGCTCTCGTCCATTTCGTTTTTGACAGCCAAAACGTAGAAATGACGTATGGCAGTTTTATCTGCGCATGAGTAACGACAGTTTTTGTCTTCAATTCGTTCATTATATTCGTTCAGTATATACTAGTACGAAAGACCAGTATGGTCACTCCGTGTCGGCACCTTTGACGTTCAAATGGCGTGAACGACTGAAGCACGCCACACGACAGTGGTGGAGAAAACGCGATGCGATATGATGCGATTACGTATATTTCGTATCATGCAGATTCCCACAGGGTAGCACAATAGTACCCATTGGCTCAGAATATAGCAATCATGCAGTCTATACTTTAGATATACTGTATAGTGCATGATGGTCAAAGAAAGACATGGGCGGCGCGATACGATATACGATCGGATTTCTAAATTACTGAGACCGTGTGGCACTGCAAAAGTGGGCGAAGTCACCATAGGCTGTACTGGTCTTTCGTATTCCACTTTATTAGTTTTTCATTAATTGTTAGTAAATGAGCTGGAAATATTTTTTAACAACTTTTCAACTTTTTATTAATTTCTTAATTGCAAAAAACTTTCTAATGCACAATAAGTTATAACGTTTATAATTTAAAGTGCGGGAAATTAAAATACGGAATTCCTAATTCCTTAATTATTTCCCTTCGTTTTTAAAGAAAATTAAAATTTATCGGAAATATTAAATTTCTTGCCTACAGGATGCAGTATCTCCATAGAGAATGGCTCACTGCACAGTAGATAAAAGAAAGATTTTCTTATGGCGAATTCGACTACCCAAAAAGTGCACACCGGCGTGCACCGGGTGCACGTTTCTGCACCCGTTTCGTTCGGCTCGGAAATGGTGCATTATTGCATACTTCACTGAATTGGGTGCCCCCTACGTTCCCTATTCGACTGGATACACCTCGTGCACCGGGTGCGCATCGCCTCCACCATCATGGGAGATGGTGGAGGCGGTGCACCCAACATGGCGGATAGGGTGGTCGGGAGGTCGCATCGCGCAATACATAGCACGTGATCGGTTTACACCCACCAGAACATGCACCTGCACCTGCTGTAATGAGTCGAATTCGCCATTAGTAATATTGATTATTGAAATACAGCAGTTTCCCCCCTTTTTAATGATTAAATGAGTTTTGCTTAACTTAAAATGGTTATAATTTAGTGACGTCTTTATGACCCTGAGTAAAATTGGAATCGCATGCCAATGATCTCAGGAATTTAATGCTTGACGTTAAAATTACGGATCTGCGGTCAAGCAAACGAGGTCAGTCGATATCAAGGCTAAAACACGAGGAAATCTCAGACATAAAATTCGTGATAAAGTCCGAAAAGCCATATATTTCCGTAGTGACCCAAGCCATTGTTGAGCTATGTGAAATGGCTACTTCGAGTGATTTATTTTTCCCCTATAAATAAACCATACACGATTTTTTTAGCATATAAATCCACTGTACATGTATATACAGGACGTTCTTATATCTCGAAGTTTTAACATAATCTTCGGCCAGTTTAAAAGCGGTCATTACGTTTGAATGACGTCGCCGTTACGAAATTCCTCGTCAGATATCGCGAGATGGCTTTGCCTTCCACTTCATTAGGTTTTCATTAATTGCTGCAGTAAATGATCTGGAAAAATATGCCTTAATGATGCCGCTATTACAGCCAATACTTCTTCCTTCTGTCGTGGAATTTGTTCATCATAAATGTCACGCTCATGACATTTATCGCCCAGCCTTTACAATTTCTCCCAAGATATTGGAGGTGGAGAAATGTCCCTTACTGGAATACAGGGTTTGCAATAAGGCACGTGCATTGTGGAATTAACACGCTTTATCAAAAGGTAACTATAATCAGAAAGCAACTTCTACGTGCTTGCCATTTCTTTGTTAACAAAAAACAAGTCTCTCGTAGTCATGGTAAACTCGTATTAACACATCCTTTAAATGATCCATGTTCTATTTCCCTTCCTGGCGCAACATGACCTCACTTGCCTCTACGAGTAATAATTGAAATGGGTTGAAATCTGTATGAGGAATTTTAGTAGACAATTTTTCTGAAAAGTGATAATTTATACTACAGTATGTGAGTGGGGACTTGTAACACTCATGTAGTACTTAACACTAGCAAAGCAAAGATAAAGTGAATAACATTTTCATTTGTGAATTGCAAGAATAAATTCATGTTCCATAGATAAAATCCATGTTTTACAGTGTATCTCCCTTTATGGTGCAACATGACCTCACTTGACTCTACGAGTAATAATTGAAATGGGTTGAGATCTGTATGAACAATTTTAGTAGACAATTTTTCTGAAAAATGATAATTTATATTATTTGAGTAGAGTCTTTTGTAACACCCATGTAGTACTTGACACTAGCAAAGCAAAGATACAGTGAATAACATCTTCGTTTGTGAATTGCAAGAATAAATTCACTTATTAATATTATTAAAATGAATGCAGTTGTTGAATGCTGCATCGGGATCATCCCTATTCCGGTGTCATTTACAACGCGAAGTGCAGTAATACAATAAACACAAAATATGCAGTAACTGTTGCATAGAATGTAATGTACATTACATGTACAGTAGGTCTATTTTGCATCTTGTATATCCTTGTTTGTTTTGTCCCGGTTGGGAATAAAACAATATATGAATATCATATATGCATGCATATAATTTAACGCTTGTGAAGCAACTCCATCAAGCTTTCATGTGCAGGTTTG
Source organism: Ommatoiulus sabulosus (assembly GCA_034697705.1). Taxonomy (NCBI): domain Eukaryota; kingdom Metazoa; phylum Arthropoda; class Diplopoda; order Julida; family Julidae; genus Ommatoiulus; species Ommatoiulus sabulosus. The sequence continues at coordinate 15,089 of JAQGAO010001993.1, read as the reverse complement.
AATATTTTTCCTATTTGAACGCACACGTAGCTGAAGGCGATGTTGTTTTACTATCTGAAAGCTACACTGTATAATTACAGTACAGTATATACTAAGGGTACTCACGAAAGGCGTTGAATTGTGCTCGATTTTGGTACAATTCAGCGAGTATGACAAATAATGCATGCGAAAGTTATTTTTGAAGAGCCAAGCTACTTTACCAAATCCTGAATACAGTCGGCCCCGGATATTAGTAGAAACCCGATAAGTGAAAAAACCTAATAAATGCAAAACATTTCAAAGCCCCGAACTTTTTGAATACGTTTTCTATGTTATATAAAACCCGATAAGTGAAAAAACCGGATAAATGCAAAACATTTCAAAGCCCCGAACTTTTTGAATACGTTTTCTATGTTATATAAAACCCGATAAGTGAAAACCTCCTAAATGAAAAAAACCGGCTATGTGGCAATTATTTGCAAGCCCTATGGGCAGCTTTTGTGTATATTTAAGACCGGATAAGTGGAAATCACGCCTCGCAGTTTATAATGAATCTTATGCGCATTTTCTTACAGCAGGATAAGGAAAATTTCCGCTTTTCAGTATATAAAACTACTTGGCAACAGTTAGTGCCGTACAGTGTACATGCGCATGAATTACAATGTACCAGAATTGAAGAAAATCGTGTTTTTCATTCTACGCTATTAAACGGAGGTAATGTACTATATCAATAAATGTATACGTATTGTTCAGTATTACGTTGGTCAAAAACTTGAAGAAAATTTCTGACTACTTTTATTGATGTTTCTGTCGATCAACATGTTCATTTTACTGTTTCTCCTCTTTTATTGCTAGATTTTACTGCTGAATGTACAGTGAACATGTATTCGTTATAAAGCTTCGTTTATATGTTTCTATCAATAAATGATCTTATAAGAGATTAAGCTACACTGTATTTGACTAATCTGGGCAGAAACTGATTAAATTTGAGAGCATCCCGCAAAAACCCGATAAGTGAAAAAACTGGAGAAGTGGACACAATTTCGATGCCGGGTCGATTTCCACTTATCAATTTTCGACTGTATTTACGATATTAAAGCAAGTTGCAACATTAATCCGTTAAATTATGATGGAATAAAAATGTATTTTTTTTCAGTCGTTCAAAATTCTGGAAAAATGACGTAAAAGTTGATATTATTTTGGACATCCTATTTTGGAACAAGACGGTTAAGAATTACGAGAGCGAAACTTCCACATCCGCACGGTTCCTTCATGAAATTGTGTCAACGATGGCCTATCGAAGATGCTAGACAAATTTAAAACAAAACGGGAAATGACGCCCATGAGTCATCAGTCGCCATATACATGTACATTGGCGCACTAATGGCCATGGCCATCATCGATTTTCCTTAGGAAGAGCGCCATCATTTATTATTCAAATGCTGAAACAGGGCCTATAGACAATCCAGTCGATAAAAGCCCCTCATCTGGCACAAAATCCACTCTACATACAATAAAATTGTTGAGATTCTTGGAGAAATATTCATTCTCTCTCTCGAGCATCACGCAGACGTCATCCGAAATATATGAAGAGGAAGAATCGCGAAACCCCATTTATTACAATAAAAATGCTAAGGACGGCCTACGCGCGCCTAATCAAAGATTAAAATCTGTCAAGTAAATAAATTTAGATGAGTGGCCAGGGTCGAGTAATTATCTCAGCAGCCGCTCGACAAAATATATCATTGCCGTGAAAAATGGGCCAGGAAAACGAGAGACGGAAGGATGCTTTGTTATTTTGGTGGCCCATTATAGGGACGGACTTAATCATTGGCCCTTAGGTCACCGAGGGCAACCTCCCTGAACTGGACTATGGTGGCATAAATTATAATCATCAGCATAAATAAGCGACTGTGCGATTGAAAAGAAAAATGGTATTCGCTTACAGATAAATAATTCAGTCCAGAAACACTCTCCAACAAAAACGGAAAAAATCTTGCACAAACGCTGATATGATATATTGTTATAAAATTGTTTTACTAAGAATGAATTCTGCATTAAGATAAAAAAAAACTAATGCAACTTGGCGTTATAACGAAACGTGTCATTAAAATAGTTCTCCGATATTTAAAAACTTATCGATCAGGCGAAAGAATTTTAGATAAGTTGTTGCGTTGAACTTGTCACAAATATGAATTTGAATTATGTTAAATTTCTGTGGCTTCGTGGCAACTTCACTCATTTTTTCCAATTAGTTACCTACTTGTACATATCTTTTTAGAAATAGTGGGGATTTAAAACCAATTTCTGAGAACATGCAGCGTGGATAAAGGATAATTGAAACTTTGATTACTCGGTATTTTCAAACGTGCGAGCTATGGCTACATCCGAAAAACATTTGTAATAATTACACACTCCTCGGAATAGTCTCCTTAACTTCAGTTAACGAGAACATTCCAAAGAAACGTGATATAAGCCATAAAAAGTTTACGTGTAAATTTGGTGATATTTTACGGTAAGAAAAGAGAACCAGATAAATGCAATACCTGCAAAAAAGTTACGATCATTCTAAATCCAGTACATACAAATTTTGAGAAATGTTAGAATGTTAATGAAGACAGAGTGACTATCGATTCCGGAGCGATGAATTTCAAACAATTTTAGGTGCTGGGAGCCGTTCATTCTTTACGAATGACGGTCGCGGAAAAAAATTCAATAAAATGCCAAGAATTTAGTGTGCGGTCGCCAGATTCGGTTTTGCTCCCATTCGTCATATCACAGAGACAATAAAATAAGAAATATGGTAGGATAATACGGACCTATGGGTACGATCCGACGCTCTAGTCGTATATTCTGCTTAAAGTCACGGGGAAATTCACCATAATAGCATCCTGACAATATTTGAACGCCATTTTTAATGGATCACGCTGGAATTAATGAGTTAATGCCATCAATAAAAATTAGAGATGGCGCCAAGCTATGGAAAATATATTGGCTAAAGTCTCATTCACAATACCTGCTGTAGTGGAAAGACCTTATACGTATAAGTACATGTATACACTGGTATATTACCGTGAAATGAGAAAAGAATTTTCGAAAGCTTACCTTTATTGTCCTATGAGCTTGGTCGAGGAACCTTAACGATATTATGGCATACAGCTATGAGTGCTTGTGTCGGTGCAGATCAAAGGGGAAAAAATGGTTCCGAAATATTCTGGTCGCGGCGCTTCAACCAAATGGGTGCTGTCACCTGTTTCTGACGTTTATTTGGGTGCCGTCGTCTGCTTATTTCGTTCAACACGTAGGGGGTCCTCCATTTTGTTTCGATTGAAAGTGGGTGGTTGGTGGCACAATGTTTCAAAAACAAGTTTCGGCATTATTTTCAAGGAATTCTGAACAAATCTTTCGTTGGTCTGTTTGTTTCCATCCGTATGGAAATCAGCGTATGGCTGCCTGTGCATGCATATTGTACATGTTACGAATAAATCGAATCAACAAATTTCTTTAAAAATATACGGGTACTTTATTGCGCATTTAGGGAGCATGCTAGACCAATCTAAACCATTGCACTTACATATCTAACAAAAATCAAACAAAAATCCGGAAGATACTAAGCACCTTGTTGGGACAATCGGAAGATTTAACTCCATTCTCTCGATGCAAAGGCAAGTTACAATCATCCACCTATAGAAACAAATATGCGATGAATGAGAATAGTTCGAAACACGCAACTCATAACGAGCTGAAAACATGACAGAAATCATCAAAAAATGGAGAATAGCATCACGATAGTGCGGCTATTAAAGTTATCCTTATTGCATAATGATCAGAATATGTAGCTAAGGTACGATAGAGAATAAGGAAACAATTTTCTTCGCATTGCTTCAAAAGATTGAATTTTAAAAATTGCTTCGCCGTACAGGGAAGCAGGCAAATAAATCGAACCCTTTTCCAAAAATGTATATTAAAAAAACACTAAATCATGTAAAATTGATGTACAAGGCGGGCTTATGCCCGTCCTACCCCGTTAATGATACCCCAATAAGGTAATTATACATCACCCATCACTGCAGTCGACCTCCCAAGCTGAGGAAAATAAACATCTGAAAATCCTATTTCAATCGACGAAACAGATTTGAAAACGGGCGAATTTTAAGGAGCTTTTCTCGGTTGCACCCTAACCACAAAAGTGAAACCTCATAAGAAGAACTCGCTATATACGAATTTATGCTATTACGAACTCATTTCCAGTTCACGTCCTAGGTATAGGGACGAATAATTCGGAAATTACAAATTTTCGGCGAAAAACGAATGAATTTTCGAGTTCCCGTGCATTACACGATACATGTATATATGAAAAAAAGGGCATTTATAACGGGTCTGTTATTGTGGGATGAGGAGATTTCCTTAACGATTAGGGCTATTTTATGACATGTTTTTTATTGTTGAAGTTAACTAAGTAGATGATAATGATATTAATTAAATTAAATGTTGTGAACTCATTGAAAATGATAATTTGGGAAACATGTTTATAACATATACGGGTTTCTGTCATGCTGTACTGGGCATGAGGATATAAATTTCTGTAAGGATAAAAATCCAGTTCAATTGACTTTCGCTAGGGGCGCTACCAATAAGGTCGCTTACAGAGGTGCCACAGGGGCGCCGCTTTAGTCGTTCGCCCAATTGACCTAAAAAAAACAGCGAGTGGGCGGAGCTATAAGAGCGGTTTACATCATCGGAGTAATTTCTGTTACATATAGTAAGGCACTTTGAAATCAGATGACGTGTAAATTTAGAAAATGTCGAAAGCATCCAGAAAAGACGGATGAGGAAAGTGTGTTCCTGACTCGCCATTCATTCTTATAGGACCTACATTAGTTCCAGAAAGAGAGAAAGTGAGGGGTCCTGGGAGTGAAAAATAGACCTCGGTACATAAGAAGAAGGGGATAAAATGGATGTGTGGGCGAGTAAGGCTATGCTAGGCTAGACACACGGGGGTGGGGGGATATAACATTTTTAAAGATATTTAGGACAGGAAAAGGAATAGGAGGAGGCTGGATGCGAGGGAAAAAAAGTATGGATAAAATCCCTATGTATAGGAAACTATCCATTTAAGTCAGTATCGGAATAGGGACGATGGAGATGTTGAGTATTCGAGGGTGAGTTAAGAAAAGGGAAAATGCACAAAAGCGTGATGGATACATTAATGCATTTTCCATTTTAGAAAAGTTGCAATAGGACCTAAGTGACAGCAGTGTACAAACCTGATAATAAATGGCTTAAAAGCACATACATTATCCCTGCGTATATGCATCGCTGCGAGGGAGACAAATAAAAAATTCCGCTGCAAACATATGGTATCCAGCGCTACTCCCATGCATTAATTATCTCGCTAAAAGTGAACTTAGACCAAAAGCTCTCTTCGAATAGTTTTCAAGAATATAGTGATGCATCGATTTCCTATAGCAGCTTGCAGTCACTCGACGATGTCAAACTTTTTGCGAAGGACTTTCTTCTGCAGGTCATTTTTTGAAACCGAAACTTTCTTGTACCGTACGTGACAAGGCCATGTACAGTTATATCGCACACCCGCTTCAAAAGTGACATGACTGAACAATTATCCATTATCGATTTATACAACGGTATTATAGGTCATAAAAATCAGCACTATATTCTGTAAAAACGACATAAATGCATGAAGTTTTCATAGTTTCGCCTAAATTACAGCAATAGTGTGAACAATTTTAAAATTATCAATAAATTTCCAATATGCAGGGTGCATGCGCAGACTTTTAGGTCATCTTGGATTTAGAGCTTCAATTATGAACGGATTAGTTTTTAGACATGAATTTTATAACTTGACATTCAAGTTTCAATCTTGGAGCTTTATCATTAGATTTAGAATTTGAATGAATCACAATGACAACTCAGAAAATTCAATAATTTCCGCTTTTATTTTCTTTTTTTTTTGTTAATAATTTATTTCACAACGTTTCAACCTTAGTTCCATAAAAAATGACTTTTTCAAGTGGATAAATTTCACTTTTCGGCCTAAATACCTATTGGATTCAAAATATATTAATTTTTTAATCCGAAGAAATCGTAACAGTCCACATCGTTAATAGTTTGAAAAACATTCAAGTTTGACGAAGAGGCGTTCAAAGGCTATAGCAGTATATATTGAGCCATTTTGTCATTTCAGATGAAAACCAGGAACGAGTGTTCAGGAGCCACTTATGGAGTCGTCAAATCCTTCGTTGATCCTCTATGTTTCTGAGGACATTAACACCTTGTTCTCTAGTCTCCCTCGCACGCACACGTAGAAGACAGATTTAGGTAGTGGTTTGTCGCCAACATCGTGTCCAGCATTAAAATGCATTCCGAGAACAAAACGGGATAAAAGCTGCTGACCATAATGCTTCGTAATAAAAGGCAGATTCCGAAATACCTTACAGCATTACAGCCGTCCATTTATGATGCGGTGTATCGAATTAGGGAGTAATCACCTACTGCATATAAGATGAGGAATACTGAAATGTACCGTATATACGTATCATTCCTAAAGGTGCTACTGTAAGTGCATAATCACAATTCGTTATTTACATTGTATTTAAAAAAGAAAAACGAATACTGAAAAGATGTAAACTTAAATAAAATTAAGAGGAGGAATCACCAGCTGAATGCATTTGTATACACATCACAATTCGCAATTAGCCTCAATTTTATAGGGTATTTTACTAATCATAAAAATGCAAAATGTTATACTGAATTGTTTTCAATGTGGATTGTTCATATAAGGGTAATTAATTTTTTGTTTTGTAAATTTATGGCGAATTCGACTGGTCCAAAAAATCTGCACCGGTGTAGGCTACAAGGTGAGGCTACAAGTCTTGTTGCGCCTGCTGCCTGCAATAGTGCCGATTTGACAGACTTATGCCTCACCTTGTAGCCTACACCGGTGAAGATTTTTTGAACCAGTCGAATTCGCCATTAATGAATGGAGCTCATGCAGAGCTACGTATAAGAGCCGGTACCACCTAAAAGTGTTTCAGGGTAATTTTCGTAAATGAAATGTCACGTGATGCCGGTATATTGACGAAATCTGCATGGCGCCCATAACAATGTATATGAAATCGGGTACCCACTAGCCACCAAACCAAAACTAAAAACCACAAACCCCAAACCTAAAACTTTCAACGTGAACTAGTTGCTATAAATAAATCAATACAAAATCAGACAATAAAATTCACCCTTTCTGATATGTGTCGTCTTCTGTATCATCGATATCGTGCAGATGAAGCGTTGATAGCAGCGCCACCGCCAAAAAGTTTGTCTATTTCCCTTTCATCTCACCGACACTCGACGGGAACCGGGAAAGCCAAACTTAAGTTTGCAAATTTGATTTTCTAGTTTTTAGTTTGGCAAAAACAGTTTTCTACGCCATTTATTTTTGTTGCCACAAACCAGAAGTTTCAAGTTTGGGGTTTTTAGTTTTGGTTTGGAGATAGTGCATGCAATAGTACCCGACTTAAAGACGAAAAATAATTGCCATCAAATCTTTCCTGGATAAACGTAATTATTTCAATCATTTCCACAATGTAATGTTAATCAAGGTTTCGAGTATGCATTCAAATTAATATGGCGATATTACATATCGAATTGCGGGTATGTGTAAAAAGATCGTGAATTAAAGCGTGACTTCTCAAAAAATGTTCGGCCAATGTCCGCTGCAATCGCTGAACCGGCTTCACGCAGGATTTAAGAAATCTTCCCCTTTATACAAAGGCGAGTTATTGGCACACTGCATTTATCATAACGAGGATTTACTGATCTCTATGTAATAGACGAATATCTACTTCTGTAATAAACTCAAACAAACTCGTGTATACGAAGATATTATATAGCACCGTATATACAGTATTATGGTGTACGTGGGTGAAAAAAGAAAAATACACGAAATCCATTTCGTGAAAGGAATTCGATAAATATAGGATTTATTTGAGAAAATCAAGCGCTAAAAATTGGACGTGAAATCTTTTGAATATAAGAGAGAGAGAGAGCGTCGTAACACCGTGGTGTTGATCGATAGAAATATATATCTAGACCTACTTAAAAATTCATGTGAAAACGCATTGTGCCCACACACGTACCAAATGTGCCGAATACGAAAACGGCTGCTTTTTGGGTTTCTTAAATCGATAAATCCTCGCGCCTATTTATAATAATAAAGTAAAGCCTTATAGATCACGTGTTGGGGAATTTTTTTTAAAAGCTTTCAAATGGATTAAAGCAATGGCCATAATGCTGCGCGCGTGTCCATTTCTTTTATTTCCTGGACTGAATTATTTATGGCTTTCATAATTATATAAAGGGTCGTGACCGAGCCAACAGTTGATCCGGGTGGGGATCAAAAAAGTGGCAGGAAATGGAGAAAATAGATGACAAAAACGAAATGTGAAGAAAAATGTCTTCTTTTTGGTTAACTCCCTGCATGCTATAGAAAGTTTTCTCAAAATATCGATCGATTCAACGCATTAATTCGCTGATTGTGGCATCCCTCGGAGAAGTTTTAGGAAATGTTTGCAATCCAAGCTATTATGGATATATTTCTTTTCAAAAAAAAATCTTTTGACTCATATACAGTTTCCGTTTTCTCTGGGTCGTATTAAGGAGTTTGAAGATTTCAAATTACCAGATGAAAATTTTTTAAAAAAAAGTTGCATTTAAATCTTCTCTTAGTTCGAACAATGTTACATTTTTTTTATAATTAGCAAATAAATGTTTAATGTCCTTCATTGAACATTTCATACAGGACCTTCAATGAGTCTACCTGAAAACTGCTATATTCATGAGGGTTGAAGGGAATTTGCGGTATACATGTATAACAAAATGGTAATGATATTTTTTGGGGAGTCTTTAAAAAGAAATGGAAATTTTTAAATGAATATTTTCTTCTAAATTCTTAAAAGATATCTACATGTGTATTTGTATATGAAAAATGCAGAAGAAGAAATTCACAACAAACATTTCACAAATTTAAACCGGTTAAGAAAACTTCATTTTACTTAGAAAATTTACATAACTAATACAATTTATCATTGACGGCAAATCTTTCGAAAACTATTTTCGGATTTTATTCCAAAAAAAACTGCAATAAAATCCCAAAATTCAGAAGATGCTAACTCGTTTCTAGCAATTATTATACGATTTAACTGTATTATGTCCCATTTAAATAATGGTTCGGGTGTAGAGGCAATTATGGATTTTAACATATTTACGGCATAAAATGTAAACGTTTATAATTACGAGAGGAGAAAAGTTTCATACATGCACGCGTTTAATTCGGACTACCTGTAAGCGGAGTAATTAATCACGGAAGAGATAAGATTCGTTTTGATTTATAAATGGAATCTGGTTTTTCATATTTTCTCAACGATTATCCACGCAAACCCGCGATGCATCTGCAATGCAAATATAACCGGAGAAAAATGGATTTTCGGTATAATAAATGCGGTGGACAGCCAAGCGTTCATTTTTCAGATAGAGGCAGGAGGCCCTGTGCGCCATCATCCATTATACCCAGCAGCATTTGCTTATTAATCATGATCACGCGAGCAATCAGTTGACAAACTTCTTACTTATCCTAATTAATGACTGGTTTGTAGAAATGCCAAACACCACTCCCACAGATTTATTTCTTAATCGCTAGAGGGGGTGAGAGCTCTCCATGCACTGATATACTCCTATCAAAGCGTGATTAACCAATCTCTACAATTAAAAACGAACAGAGTAAAGATCGCTCGTTCGAATCTACAGTAAACATGTATAGAATTAAAGAATTTCATTTAATTTATACGAAAACTTGAGTACAGGTAGGCCTACATGGTATAATCGAATGCATGCCTGGCAAAAATATATATGGTCATTAAAGTATATTTTATATATAAAGAAAAGCTGTATGTTTCGGGCGTTGTGGATGGATGGAAGGATGCATGCTTACCTGGTTCCGGGGCCGCGCTTATACGGAGCCCCATAGCCGAACATTATTTTTTTGTTTTGCACGTGATGACGCAAAACGTGTACAAAACAAAAAGTAATGAAAATCTTCCGCAACGGGGCCCCTTGTGTTTTGTGGTTCGTTCATTATGCCTATACTTCGTCGCTTTCACTCGCGATCGTTTCGTTCTATCGGTAAGTACAGCCCGGGCATAGCCGGGCCGTCCAGCTAGTATATTATATAAAATATGAATAAAATCCGCTATCTATCATCTAACGAAACTATTCATGTATAGATGCATTAATTTAAGTTTCCAATGTATTGAAATAAATTTGGTTACGAATCAAAAAACGTTTTTTCCAATATTACAGTGAAACCTCATTAAGAGGAACTCGCTTAAAACGTACGGACTTCGGATAATACGAAGTCATTTCCAGTCCCCATCCTATAAGGCTTTGACAATAAGTGAGTGAATATTTAGGATCATGCAATTTCGAATTCGAAAATAAAAAAATTTTGGCTAAAACAATTGAATTTTCGAGTTCCCGAGCATTCGCGCTGTTACGTTAAAACGAATCTGTAAAAAAATGTATACAGAGAATTCCCGATAAAAATTGCAGCAGCTTCCCAATCATATTCGTGGGGTAGGATTTCCTACAGCGATCTAAACTTCGATAAAACTTAAGGTCTTATCGTTGAAGCCATGTTTTGTCTGACTTCTGTTAATACGAACTATACGCTTTAAATGAGTAAATTCTGACGTCCCAAGACATTCGCCTTAACGAGGTTCCACTCTATTACGACCATTTTAGTGAGTTAACCGTATAGTTTAATGCAATCGGTGGCGAGCATTACGTTAAGGATATTATTTTGAAAATAAAACATTAAAGAATTATCAATCTTGTTTTTTTTCCCCAATAATTTTAGTGAGTCGCTTGGGTTTTCGATCTTGATTAACTTGAAATGAGTAATCACAATAATTAATTTCAGACAAGGATATGAAATTCAATCAACCGTGAAATATTTCAGCGAACGAAATATGGATTAGTGATTGCCAAAGGTGCCGAGGTGCCGCGGTCCCGATGAAGTTGGCCAATAGGGGTGCAGCGTCAGGCCCCACGTGACCACCGCATGAACCCGGGATTGGGGTTCACATTTCGCTGCAGGGTCACGTGAGGCGACGCCATCTTGTTGGCGTGCTGCGGGAGCCATCGATTGGTGGAAACGTTAGCGTTGCACCGCTGCACGAGCTAAGCTGCGCGAGTTCCGGTGGGGGCGAACTCAGCTCCCTCTTTCAATCAATAGCGTCATCAATCATGGCGCTCCTGCTTATGACAGAAAACTCTTCTTCACACATGGTTGGCCAGCTACATTATATATTATACATCTAGGATTCAGAGAGACGAGACAAAATAAAATGGGAAAAAAATATCACATATTTAGGCCTATATATAAACATAACTTGGGGAAAGAAAATAAGCTTTTTTTTCTGGTTTCTCGAATTATTGCGTCATTAAAAATACATAAGCGAACCTATGCATGCAAATACTCGTTTTCCTCGTTCAGTGAGAATTGGCTAGGATGCAATTCTCTTCTCCTCAGCTTATTTTGAAGATAAAACGAAGTATAAACAAATCATGAATTTTTAGGTGCCCACCCATTTCGCTTCTCCCCCCACCCCACCCCCAAGCAATTGAATTAACAATTTAAAATATCGCAAATTAATGCGCTGAACCCAGAATTTTCTCCGATTACGAAAATTTATACAAACTTGTTCGTATGAAAATTGGAAATTTTAAAATGTAGGCTATAGTTATAGTGTATGTATCACGTTTTAAGTAAACTTTAGTATAAATGGGGGAAATTTAGAGTTTGCATTTTGTAACACTGATAGTATATCTCTTATATTTCTTAATATTACTTGCACTCACGTATGGGGAATATATGTTATTTTTACACAATTGAATTACATTCGAAATATTTTAAATATCGAAACATATGCTCGAACGTGGCATAAACATGTACATGTATATTCTTATACAATAAAAAAATCCAAAAAACAAATAAACATATTATTATTGGTTTCCAACCCGAAAATCAAGAATACACAATGACTCATATAATTAATTATATGTATATACAAGTACTGTGTATCTTCGTCATGCAGTTCCATTTGATTCTAGTTCTTATCGAGTTTCAAAAAATACACTGTACATCGTACATGCATAGTTTCATCACCGAATTCAAAATTCATTTATCCGTATAGTTTTGCAAAACGTAAAACCAGTAGGCATCAGTAGTGACGTCAATCAGACGTGTTTTTTTTCTCTCTGCACAATGAAGCAGCTAGGATATCAAATCGAAAATCGATGACGTTTGCATTATGACTATTGCATTTTTACATTTTATCTGACATTCTCCGTTTCTTTTTTTTTACTTCAGAAGTTTCATCAATCTGCAGTCACTTTTTCATGAGCTCATAAGCCTAAATCTCACTTTTTCTCATTGTTTTGAAAGCTCGTGGATACCCAGACTAGGCGGAATATAAAACAAAAGGCGAATCAAATAAATCTATTACACATCATATGAGTCACGCTACGATGCGAAGTACATAAAAAATTGGTTTGAAACTTAGGCTGCTCAGTTGGATGAAATGAAAAAAAAAAAAAAGACGTTTTTTGGTCATTAAGAATATTGTGTTTTGGCCCCTGTTCTCAGTGCAAGCTGTCATCTATGTGCAAAGACGATTAATTAGCGCAGTTTTTCCACCGTAATCTTTTAGGCAAAGAGCATCTGCTGTTTAAGATGGATTGCTTTGATGGATTTGGGGAGTGTTGCAATAGGATGGAAGGATGGCACAAAGTAGATCAGAAATATGAGAGCGTGGTGAAAAAAAACCTTGCATTTTACACGAGGAGGACCCACGATGGGGAGGAATTCCTTTTGGGAAAAAAATACATGAATTTCACATTAGAGCAGCGTCCAGATAAACAATCGTGTAATTGGTGGCTGCTGCTTAAACAAAACGAGACGCTATTTTCAAAGTCATTGGCATTATCAGATTTCGAAAAGCACGACATTTTTTCGGAAATTTTTGTCCAATTATGGGGGAAAAACGGCTTATTTATAGCAAAAGAAAATCCTGTCATCGAATGCTTCAATTACCGAAATAATTACTTTTGTAATTACTGTCGAGATACAGCGGTGATAAATGAGGGAATAACACAGGACAAAACTAGTATTCACTCCAAGCAGCTTTTGTGCACTTGACCATGACAACATCAGATTCAGAGTTACGTTTAAATATCGATAACGAGGCTAATTTACCATAATTTACAGTATTAGAAAACAACCATCGTCATAAAATATTCGTGTAATAATTTGCGTATGGTATAGTCTAATCAAAAATGTAAGAGTGTTTTGGTCTATTTCCCCTCCTCTCGTCTTCCTCGATCTCACAAGGACAAATCTGTTAAAGGGCAATTTTACCATATTCAATTCGTTATACGTTTTAAAATAAAAGTTACAAAAAAAGGAATTGGGATATTTTAACAATATACTGATCACGCACAATTGCTTGCATGTATGGTCTATATACTGTGTATATAAAACTTTTTTAAGAACCCGATTTTTTAAAACATGTCGCAATGGTGCTTTCTGAAACCATTTTCTCAAAATGGATCGATATTAGAAGAAAAATTATATAACGAATTAATAAATAGGCAAAGTTAGAATTTTTGCGGAAAATTAATAGTTTTCGTAGTAAATTCGAACCTCGGTAGTTCGTTTAAACCGTAGTTTGTATTATCAGAAGTCAGCCTATAAACCCCTTGTTCTGTATATGCATCGTGTGATGCTGCAACGTATAGCGGATACCATTTTTAATATTTTCAAAAGTTCATTTTAACGTAACATAGCGCGAATGCTCTGGAACTCGAAAATTCATTCGTTTTAGCATTAACACATTCATGTAAGCGAATTCGGAATTTGTCAATAAGAATTTAGAATATTCGTCGATACTCTAGGACGGGGACATGCAGATCTGAACCATATCTATGAGTAATAGAACTGGCCACTCGCATATGGTTCTTTTTATAGTGCATTCGTGCAGAACATGTCCAGAACAATTGAGTCGCTGGCAGGTGGGGTATATAGGCCATGAATGGTCAGCCGGCATCCGATACGTGGTAAAAATCGTTCATCTCGCATAATATAGCACCCATGATCGTGGCCCATATGCCTAGTTCGTGCCAATCCATCACCAGGTGGCGGCCGTGATATCGTAATCTATGCACGGGCGCATAATTGCTGAGACGAATTGATAGGACGAGGTGTAGTAAAACCAACTGGGAATGCAAGGGAGAGTTTAACAAAGTTTCTCATAAGTTGGCAGCTCCTCGTATGTCATAAGGCGCTTGTGCCGCTGGATGGATTATGGACTAGTGTTTACCGACGCTCGGAGCGCACGCCAGCAATCGATCTGTAGGCTTATACGCGCTTTAACATCGCTAAAGGGACAAATGTATAAAAAAAAACGAAAATACGTGTAAAAAAATAACAACAGTAAGAGGACGTAACCCAGGGGTCCAGCTCATTTGTCGAATCATTAGGATCTCTAGAGGGCTCCTCAACGGCAACCATCACTGGCTAACCATCTTAGCATAATACTGTCATCAATCAGTCCCTATTTTGCCTTCCAGTGTCGCCGTTGAGCTTCGAGGAGAGTTTTAGAGCACGATAGACGTTTAAAATATGCATGGCGGTGGTATAGTATAGTACAGGTGGTGCTGTGGTGGGAAAGTAGCATGGTCCATCCCACGAAGCAATAACTCAAAATCAAGACCCAATACTGAGCTGATGGATATCCAATTTCAACAGCAATAGGAGGTTGCCAGAAATACGTCAAATGATAGATACACGTGTTGTTTAAAAAATAGTGGGTGAACATTTTCCAAAAATATTTTACCAGCATAATAATACAGTGAAACATCAATAAGAAGAACTCGCGTTATACGAATTTCTGATAGTACGTAATTAGAGAGATTCAGTGCACCAAAAAGCTATGCACGTTAAACGACAACGTTATGAGAAGCTACTCCATTTTTACGCC
>JAQGAO010001992.1:0-21517 GCA_034697705.1 Ommatoiulus sabulosus | reverse complement strand
TGATAATCCGACCTTTTTTGCGTTCCGACCATACCCCCGGTCCCAAAGGTGACGGATTAGAGGGGTTCTACTGTACAAACAAAAATACAGCATCAATACACATGCAGGTATCAAGTCCATCAACCTTTCGAAATTTGAGATTCTACGCATTACCACTTCATTTTTATGATTCTCCTTCTGACTATATCTGTAGGCCTTCGTCTTGTGACAATTCAGTTAAATTTAAAAATTCGGCAATTGAGCTATCCAAACGCAGCATTCAACTCGAAGGTAAAAATGTAACTTAAGATCTGAATTTACACATTTTAAGTTGTAGATATTGTATAATTGCACTAAAAAGAACAAAATTATAATAGATAAATAACTTCAAAATTAACCCAATAACACACAAGATCAATTTTCATGTTCGTTTCTTGTTTGCAGAATTGATCAGGCAGAACTTTGCCCGTGTATGTTTTCTTATCGTCAGACGTGAAGTGTCTTACAAATGACAACTGCTGTACATTGTAGTCATTACGCCTTTCTTATATAGGCCTACATAATATCTATTATAATGCGCAGTGGCAGCAGTTTAGAGCTTTCCACTTGCCATTGTTTCTTGTAATAATCTTTCTTGTTTTTTTAAATTATTGCATTCGAAAACCAACAGCAAAGGAATGTTTATATGCATTCCTTTAATTCGTGAAGTGAAACCATTTGTATGCTTATCGATTTGCAAATCTTAACAAAACATGACATCATAAAAAGGAAAGATCCCTATCAAGAATTGCATTTTCAAGAAGAACACAATGAACGTTTAAATGGTAATTCACCTGAAAAACCATTGGAACGTAATGAATTTTTTATACTTTCCCGTTAATGGTTTTCCATTACTATTTCAAAGACATCACGTGACAGCAATAAAATAGAAATCACCTACTAAACTTACAATTACCATACACAGATGTAGATTATTTCCCATAGGGATTCAAAAGGTGAGCAAAATAGGTTTAGTGTTCGCCGTGTATCCAACTTTCTTAATTAAATAAACAAATTGTGCCACTATCCTTGATTAGTCCACCAGGAAGCTAATCATTGTTAACTTTCGTGACATTTTTAATTTTATTTTTTAAATAACTTTACAACAAAAAAAAAAAAGGAAAGATCGATTTTCTTGGGGACAAATCAGGGTTCATGGGACAAGATTTTTTTTTCTTATGGTATTAGGCCTATACATATTACAGGCGTTGGGATTCAACTTGGGAATGACAAAAAATTCTAAATTCAGGTAGTGTTTAGGCCATCCTATAATTAGGAGCACTCCAACATGAGTTTTGCGGTTCGCATTTCAGCAGTCGTGGTAAAATGTTCAAAATCAACATATTAACGGATTCAACATTTTTTCTCAAGGTTATCCTCATTATCAAAACAATTAGCTCCCTCGTTCTGAACACGTGATTATAAAACAGCCAAAACATGAGCTGTCAAGATTAAAATTTGCTTGAGTATCTGATTGTTTTCAAGCAAGATTCAATGCACAATAAACCAACATTTGTCAAATGGTAACTGCTTAGCATTTATGGCACACTGGTCCCAATAGTGACGATATAATACCTTATTTACTGGTGTCGTGAAATTTACTATCACTTTTATTATTTCCAGTCGTGAGGTACTTGAGAATCAAAATTAAATCGTAAATTGAAAACAAATTGGTCAGTCTCAGGAAAGCAACTGATCAGTTATTTCAACCTGTTGCCATAAAGATGAAATAACCGAGCATCAAGAGCTTTGGCTACTGGCAGTTCTCAAATGAGCACATAAACATGTTACTTTGTTTGGCCACCGGTCTGTTTTAAAGCTCCATCGGGTAAAGATGAGCTATATCTGATATTATTAGATATCTTATCTTGTGATTATCAAAATTGTTCAGCGGACAGAGGAGTCAATAGAAAATGTAACCCTATTTTAAAGGTTCCGGGTTCGCCACTAGCTTGCAATATCTAAGCATGTTGTCTAACATCTTTTCCGCTGACCTGTTCTTGAATAAAATCTGTTCAGCCACTATCGAGAAACTCAGATGAAACAGAAGCTTGAAGAGATACCAAAACTGATTGCCCTGCAACGACCACAAGGGCTCCCACTAGTGATATAAAAGTTCATGAGATAATTTCGTTTGGTCGATCAGCTGCACACGATCGACTTGCCTTTTCTAAACATGGAAAAACTTCTAGCCCACATACGCGACACTAGCCATTTACATATGCATCGCGAAATCACACGAGTTTGATGAAAAGTAGGCATGTCAAGGATAGCGGCCTAGCCATCTATTCGCAGGGGGCTTGGAGCGCTCAAGAAACATGGAAAAGCAATACATGTAGGCCTACACTTGCAGGAATTTTTTATTCTTCAAGTTTTAATAAGGATGTGTATCAGGATGAGTCAGTTTAGGGGTACGTGAGCACCAGTGCAGCACCGACATCATAAAATGAAAAGAAATCATGATAAGCACAGAACGCATGATCTCACCACCATGAAACTACTTCAGGCATGGGAAATGCTTGTTGGAAGTCAAAACTCAAAGTGTTAATTTAAAAGAATGCTAAATCTGGATCAAAAATAGTTTTGCAGAAAATTAAAAAAATGAAACAAAAACATCGAAATTGCCATGGATACACGTTCTTAAACTTGGCAATTTGGAAACGCATAGTTATTATACATGGTTATTTTCCAAATAACCAATAAACGTCCAACAGATACGTGCTGTAGATATTTTCCCAAATTTTACTTTAGGAATGAATACAGAAAGATGCACCACACTGTAATGTGCATTAGGCGTGGGTACAAATTACTATAAAGTACTTTATGGAAGTAGGCTCAGGTAGCCCAATCTGTTTTCTTTATGTGCTTTGAATTATTAACCAACATTTTATCCAATGTTAACCGGCATTGCTGCAATGCATGCATACGCTCCTATCAATGATTAAAAGTCCTGTTCATCCAAAGCATAGTGCAAATCCATAAATCGTCCGTAGTAGTTGCGCAGGTAGCCAATAACTCAACATTCTTGGCGGGCTTACTTTTCCTTAGCACGACTCCCATGAGTCTCATAAATCATAAAACGGAATTTGCCAAAGAGATTTCTTCTCATCAAAAGAATATTTGCCTTGTCGATCTTCTGAGGCTAGTAGCAAATGCCTATGGTGTACTAGCAATATACTTGAGCCAGAGATCGATCTCAAGCGAAAGAAATTCCATCATCGAATAGAGCATGAAGTGAGACGCTGAATACAAAAACCCTTATGTTGCTAATGTATGAACGAGCAGAACATGCATATGAAAACCCATGATTACGAAAACAGATCTTTGGTATACATATGGACTGCACACATTTTACAAGTCTAAGCGATGAAGCTTCCATAGTTATAAAGAAAGACTTTGTTGGTTCATTGACACACATGCATGTGGGATGATTGTTTTTCCTTGTAGGTTGAAGATTGCCATAATCGTGATAAAACTATCACATTTATTGAATTTTCACATTCGTTAAATTTGCTTAAGGTGTGGGAGAGGACAGTAATCTGACCACGAGTCCAATATATTGCATAATTACGCACCATATCACCACTGAAAAACTAGATTTTTCTAAGTTAAATAAAAAGTGAGATAATAAAAACGCGACATAGGTCTACTGACCTATTAAGCCATGATTAAGGTTTCACAATTCGTTGTTTGTGATCAACTGATGAGATATTTTCTTCCAATTTACAACTAGATGAGCAAAACAATGGCATCCATCCAGGAATAAATGTCAACATTCCTAGTAATATCTTCAAATCTTTGCTAGCAACATATTTACAATTTCCATAAATCCCTAGATGCATGTGAGAATCAATGACATAACTTATGTTTTGTAGCAAAACAAGTATGAAACAAAACTTGAAAATTTGCAAATTTTTAATCCATGTAGCATCAAGTTAAGACTGTATTTTTTGTTTTCCTGTATAAATGCTCTAAACCAGAATTTTGCATTAAAATAATTTATATGATGCTGCAGTAATTATTTCATTATAAGAGTTCAAGGCAATTTGGTGTACTGCAGGTACCAATCATTTTGGACATTATAAAATGAGGAACATTGCATAGACAAGACAACTTAATAGTCACCAATGCCATAAAGCAATCTACCCACAAACATATCCGTAAAAGCAGGCTACATACCTTGAAGCTTTGTCAAGTTTTTATTTTATTTTTCATTTGGCCCAAAACGGAAAAAAAAATGCTATCATTGCACGACTACATGTGAGTTGGAAGAATTTCGGACTACATATCTTTCAAATCAATTATCATACATCAGAAGGTACCACATGCACCTAGAAAGAAAGCTGTTCAAACTGTTATTCTGTAGCACACCATAAAAACGGAATCATATTAAGGAATTCACTGCTATTTTATAGCAGATGATGAGACAGCTAAATCTTTTCATGGTGTAGAATTGGTGGTGTAACAAATAGAAAGGAGGCAACCAAAATGAGCTTAAAACAAAGATGACTTAACGAACAGACCTAGTTTTTAAACTGAAATTAGCATACCAGTTCAGTAAGAAAAGTGATGGGCGGGACTACATGTATGTTACACTCTTGAAAAACAAGCTTCAAATTTTCGTTTTGTGACTAAGCTTACCGTTGCCCTTGAGAGCATTATTTAAAAACTGCGATGTTTTTACACAAAAAGCAGACATTACAATCAGCAGCGCCTCAGACCATCTAGCTGTTAATGGGTCAATGATTTTTCCTTTTTTTCTCTTTTACTTTCCAGTGAATGAACACAGAAATCTACATTTTCTGGTGAAAAGATTATTATGGCAGCGGCAAGAATGGTGCCAGGTATTCCAATTTTGTTACATAAATGGTTACACAAGACTTCATATTTTTTTTAAAAAAAACATTTTCTCGTATTATTTTAGGGCGATTGCTTTTCATATTTCTGTGTAGCCAAGCAAAACCAAACGGCTTTTTGTGGGCGGTCATTGCTACCTTTAGGCTGTATCTCACGCTTGATAAAACTCGTTTTAAAAAAAGTGAAATGATATCACAAGGGTGACTTTTCATTTGCAGTCCCATAAGACCAACAAATGGATGACAGTGAAATAAAGTAGCATCTATGCGATTTATTTTTAATTAGATGTTAGACCCACCCCACACCGTGATCTACCATCTGTTCCCATAAGGTCGATTCTAAGCCTACACACGAAAAAACATTATTCCACTAAAATCGCCGAAAAAACAGCCGGTTCGCATTAACCCTGACTCCCAAACGTAGCCACGAAAACACGAGCCTTTTTTATTTAAACTGCAATTGCGAATGAATGACTAATAATTCCAGTATTTGCACTTAGGCCTCGTTCTCATGTCAACAACCAAAAAGAACAAAATTTGGCAACTCAACTTATGCAATTTATAGACCTTAAAAGAATCTCGAAGATTTATTGCGCTGAATTAAAACATAATATATACTCACCCTAAATATCTTCAGAGTTTGTATCTCGATTAAATCACATTAACCACGAATTTAAACAAAAATAACCACAATAAGCTTCGAGCATAGCTCGAGACACCATGGTTTGCTCGCGAGAAGACAGGAAATGGTAAATGGACTGAGATCGTGGCGCCACCTGGTATCGTGATTGCAGTTGAATTCATAAAAAAGAATTAATTTTTAAATTAATTATTGTGCAAAGATAAAATGAAACCGCATAAATTTATGAAAATAATTATTCCACAGTGAATAGTCTTTAATTTTAGTACAAATAATATGATTACGTCATACAAGCAGACGATGCTAACGCCTCTTCCGCTTTCAAGCTCCACCCACCATTGAGCAAGGTAAAGACGCAAGGTATACGTAGGTTCGTGGATATCGTCTATTTCACATACTTATTTAAATATTAACGTTGTGGAGTGAGAAAAGATGGACCCAAGTTTTGCTGCTCGAAGTGATGGGCCTGGCTTTGTTGGAATCAAGTTTTGTCAGGAATGGTAATTATAAGACGCAAAATGAAATTACAGTATGCATGTAGTAAGCACGGCCTATAACTTGTAAAATGGCATGTTGGACATTTCAAAACAATGTTGATTGTGTATATTTTACAGTAACAATATGTTATATCCAAAGGAGGACAAGGAAAACAGAGTTCTACTCTATTCGGTACGTAACCGTAGTTATTTGCTATGATAAGACAGTATAAGTATATTACGTCATAACAAGGCCTAGGTAATGGCAATACTAGAAATCAACAAAATCCCAACTTTTCAGTAGGGAAAAAGAAAACATTTGCTGTTAAAATTTGATTATACTGTTGATGAAAGCCTTAAATATCTCTTCTCCGATTAGCTTTGATGTTAATTACGAGATATTGCAGAAACATTCCGCAGGCTTCCACCCAAAGCAATTATAGTGCATGAACCTCAAATTGTCAAGAAATGATTATACTGGTATTACCATTAGGCCATCGATATGCCCTAAAGGGTGGAAACTCGTAGCTAATCAGGCCCTTTTATCGGATGTTGATATTAGCTAATATTGATGACTTGCTGCGGTTTCCCTATGGAACTTCAGCTGGTTTTAGGTACATGTACCTGTCTGTTCGTGACAAAAGAGGTCAAGGCTCGATCAGCTTGATGGCCCCTAAATATTGCTGATGAAAGTCGTCATACGATAGTTTGTCTTGGCATCTGTTAGCTAGAAGAGCTTGATCACAAAACTGCCCATTTGGCTAATCAGATCATTTTGCGAGAATCGTAGTAGTTGCAGTTTTTCTCTGTGCCAAGATCTGATCAGGCAAATAGTCTAGCTCTTTCAGTCGAATTTGGGTATGTCTGAAGAAAATTTATTTAAAACATTGAAAAATACACAAAAAAAAGTGTTCAAAGATTACTATTTGCATAACATTTTTTGGACATGCTTAAAATTGCCAGCTTTTTGGCAATAAATTTCCTCAGAAAGGCATAAGAATTGGGCATTTGAAGAATCAGACCCTCTCTGAATGGCCAATGAAAAGTGACAAGAGCTGCCTAAGGGTACATTCACAACGAGCTTTAAAGTCAATCATTTATGGCTTTTTTTTCACAGTCGCTTAGTGGTAAGCGTCTACAATACCACTAAGCGCCACCTTAAAAAGCTGGCTTTAAAGCCCGTTGTGTTTGTACCCTTAAGGACTTTTAGGTGCAAATCGGGGAGAGGGTCAGGTTAAAATTTTCAATAAGTCAAATGGATCCAACATGTGTAAAACTGACAGTTCTGAATTTCACTTTGATTTACAGTGTCGAAATTGTGATTATCAGCAGGTTACAGACAACAACTGCATTTACGTAAATAAAATCACACACGAAGTTGAGTAAGTGGATATATCATTATTATCATCAACCACCCATCATTAAATCATCAAATCAAATTACAAAAAACTTACTTTGTTTACAGTGAATTGACACAGATTGTAGCAGATGTAACAGCTGACCCCACATTACCTCGTACAGAGGAACACTCATGCCCTAAATGTCAACATAGGGAGTCTGTGTTCTTTCAAGCCTATTCCAGAAGAGCAGATGTGAGAACAATTTCTTTTATTTAAAAAAAAATAATTTTAAAAGTGTGTGAGATGCTAAAATTTTCTTATTGCTTTCTAGGATGAGATGAAGTTATATTATGTTTGCACAAATAACGCTTGCAATCATCGCTGGACTGAGTGAATGTATTTTATCATTTTTCAATATGTATATATTTTGTACTAGTTACTCATTTGAAATAAAATATGCATATACATTATTATTTAAACTACTGTGAGCATTCAAACAATAGTAGCAAACCAACGCCTAAGATTTATCCAACGCATTTTTATGTCCTGAAAATATAAAGGGAACTGGCTATGCAGCTCTGGTTCACCCTATGTTGGAATACTGCGCTCCTATTTGGAACCCTCACAGGGTGAATCCAAGTCAGGATCTTGAAATGGTTCAACGGAGAGCAGCCAGATTTGTTAATGGCAATTTTCAACATTCAGCGAGTGTGACAGAAATACTTCACTCCTTAAATTGGGTTTCATTAAGGGCCAGACGAGAAATTTTATCCATGTGAATATTTAAACGCTTTTACCTTCCTTGAAATTCGCACCTAGTTTCTCACATTTTCGTGCATAATAATCACTCTAGAAGTAGACATAACCATTCTAAATCCTTGACTGAGCTCCGTGCAAAGACGGATGCTTACTTTTGGCCCTTCTTTTTGCATGGGAATAGAAGATAGAATAATCTTCCTAAAAATAAATCAGATTTGTTACGCAACTGACACAGGAGCATTCTCCAGAAATCGGGTGAGACTCTCCCCCCCTACCATATGGCATTTATTTGCTGACTGTAGGGTACTGAGACTGAATATGCATCCACCACTTTAGAAGGTAACGTTCTCAAAAGGCAACTCAACTTGGTCCAGATTTGGACGAAAATTGCATTCAATCTTTATCACACCTTAAAATTAAATAGCTAAATGCAGCTAGTGTATATTTTCTCATTATATATTTTTTTTTGAAAAATTTCAAAATAATCTCACTGTCACAACCTCCAAATTAAACTGCACGATTTAGCATATCTACTGCAAAGCTTTTGTTGGTCAAAAGTGCTAAAATTAACAAAATACATGATTAGGGGATCACCAAGTTAACAATTAAATACAAATCTAAATCCTGTAACAGTAAGGTTTATTTTGACTTATGATAAACAGAGATTTATCTCGTTGCGTAGGATTCCTTTTTAAACTTCTAAAAATGAAACTTCTCAAAATCTTTTTACCAGAGAAAATAAAACATGAATAAATGCAACTCTTAAATCTTCCACTTAAAGTCCACTTGCATTAAGTATTTTGCATTAACTTGAGCCACATCATACACAATATATCTTTGGTAGGATTAAGGAGAATTGATAATTTGGCAAGTATTGATAAATACAAAGAGTTCAGTACACTTTCTAAAACTCATAAAAAGGATACTCGTTATATAACAAGCTTGACGATATGCCTTCATTGGTGGGCTTTCCTAGTGGAATGATAACCCCATCTTTTGTAACATGTTGGGTGGCTGGATCCGGTCTGGTCATTCCAATACCTGTCAAAATTGAAAAATACAGTACATTTTGGATGTGTAAAGGAGCCTCTAGATGAGATATTATAACTACCCAAATTTATGAGTTAGACTTGAACAATTGTTGCAATGAATTTTTTAACCTTTGGTACTGTGCTTTCCTGTAGGTAACTTGGTGACAAAATCTGCCTGCTTCAATTCATGCCTAAGAGAACAAAATATTTTCAATTATTTGAGTCAATAAACCATTAAAATCAATAGGAATGCTTACATATTTCCTAGAGCAACTTCACATAGTAAAAGCATTCCAGTGGGATTGGCTTTAGATGTGTGGCAATAGTTGGCACTCTTTGAAACCATATCAGCAAAATAGATACCTTTGCCAAACATGTATCCAGTCTATAAAACAAAACACGAATAGATATTAAATGTGGCCCTAAACATGCAAAATTAAAAGCTGCAGTACATACGAAACAAAAGCAAAAATATTACTTGCCACAGGTGCTTCTGGTGGAGCTATTCTCAATCCCTGAGATAAAATACCTGCATAATTTGTAATTCGAGAGCCATGCCACAAAAGTGTGCGATTTGGTAATTTCTTGAATGGCTTGTAACGAGATGCTTCGCCTTTACGACTGACTTTGAAAACCTTCATAAAAAAAGAAGTTATGATTATTCAAAGGACGATTTCGATCTATAAACATAAATGCCCTTTTTGATTTCCTTGCCTCCTTGATTTCTAGTGAATACTGGTTGTGGGTGGCTCCATGAGTATTTTTAGCATAATTCTTCAATAATTTATATTCGTCAGAATTTTTAGCCAAAACCTAATTTACAATAAAAATATACAAAAAAATGAGCCGCTGTTCAACAATCCGGAAAAGAATATTGAAAGGATTTGTAAAAGATTTAAACATAAATAATAATAACCCTACAAAATGTAAATCTTGAATACCTCGAGCGTAGTGTTTAGTTTTTCATAATGAGCATCAATCGGGTTTTTGCCACTATCTTCAGTTCCCTTGAGAATGTTATATGCAATTTCTATCTCCAAAAGACTATCCAACATTTCAATTTTGGACTAGGAGTAAAGAAAAAACAGACATTTTCCTTTATCAAAGACTCAATTTGACAATAGCTCAAACCAAACTACAATATCTGGGGAAAACAGCAAAAAATTATGTTCCTTTATATCATTAATTCATATCAGTAAAATGGATGAAACACTCAAATTTATCAACTGTTATATACATAACATACAGTGCAGTATGAACAGGTATATGGTTGTAAGACTGCAAACATAAATGCCCTTTTTCATTTCCTTGCCTCCTTTATTTCTAGTGAATACTGGCTGTGGGTGGCTCCATAGATGTTCTGTATAATCCAACCATTATATAATATTGACTCACATTTATAATTTCTTCATTATTCAACAGGGGAGGCTTTTTTAGTCCAAAGTCATGTGGTATCAGTGTATAAAATCTATTCGAACTATCCAAAAACTTGGAGTTTGAACCGCCACCTTGAATCATCTGAAAAACAAAACTCAATGATTATAATATATAAAGACAACAGCAATGTAAACAACTGAAGTGGAGATTTCAAGAAACGTTACCTGTTGAAGCTCGGTAAGAACTCCGTAAGCGCTTTCAATTTGTCGTCGTGACAATTTTCCCAAAGGCATCTTATTTAAATCAATCTTTAAAGAATAGTCGTGAAATTTCAAATATTAATCTCTTAACAGTCCTTAACACATTAGTACCGTACCAAAATGACATACCTCAAATTCAATCATAGCATTTTTCATTGATTCCACATCAAATATCATGCAAACAAGATCCTGAATTGGCTTAGCTAAACTAGAAGGCACTTTGGATTTAATATCTTTCAACTGTTTTATGTTATCATCCTATAAAGAAAAATTAAGACTGTAAGTAAACGTCGTCTTTAGTAATCTGCCAAATGTTATCCACGAACAGTTAAAATAACTTATGACAGCATAATGCATATCACATTGTAAAAATCTTACATCTCCATAATCTATGTCCATTGGATAGAAGCGATTGGGATATTTGACAAAATCCTTTCTGTCACTCCAACAATTCCCAGTTTTCTCTTCATAAAGACTTTTAAAATGGTGTTTTGCTTCAACTTTGTCATTCATTTTCTCCACTTTTTTACCACCAATACTTGTACCAATGCGCCCCCACGAGCGAAACACCCAATATCTGTAAAACGGTTTGATTTATGAAATATGCCTTTAAAAGAAATAATGAAAAACATAAATAAAAAGGCTAATACTTTTGATGCTTATCAGATTCTAACAGTTGGAGTTTGTAATAGGAATTAGTTCCCTTAGCAACGTCGACCAATCCCAATACCACACTGTATACGTTTCCTTTCTCTTCTAAAACGTGTGCTTTATCATCCAATTCTAACATACAGAAAATTGCAAGTTTTATGATAAAGTAGTAACTGGCAGGATTGTTGACGATATATTCCCCATTTTTAATAGGTATGCATTTCTATTCGCAACAAGTGACTACATTTTTGATATCAAATATAAAAACGAAATACTGAACAAAACGACATGTAAACAAAGTAGATATGTTAAAACAACATCACATTTTATAGAGCTCTCCATCATTGAAATGGACAAATATGGTTTAACATGCAACCAAACAAAATGTTGATAGATGTTGAAACGAGACAACAGAAATAAACAAATAATTGAATATATGCCTGTAGAAAAAAAGAAGGACAAAATCACGAGTAGAAATAACAATTTACAGAAAAGGTTTAATTTCAAAATATTCTGCAGTGTACAGAAAATTTAAAACAGCACGGGAGAAACAAGTATAGTATCAGATTCATTGACAGTTCATGCACTCGGATAAAACAAAGAAAAGAGTTTCAGAGAAAAAGTAAACAGAATGACCACTGTTTTTCTCTTAGAGCCTGAGGTGTCCAATGGCATGAAGATAACAAAGATAAATTTTGTATTGAAAGAAAATAGGTAGGGTAGGAGGTAGAATAACAAAAAAAACATGTTTTGAAGCATGTCCCTACAGAATAATTGTGCTATCATTATGATAAATGTAAAACTATGGAAGGTTAAAATGGATTTACATGACAAAATGCATTCGACAGATGAAAATCTTCGACTACAAGTGGTCAGTTAAATAAATCGTTTGTAAAGCAATGCACAACCAAGATGTGTTTTTTTTAAAAAAAAAAACACATCTTGGTCGTGCATTGCTTTCCAAACGATTTAGATCAAATCGATTGATCCTCAAATGCTTACACTTGCACAATATTTCTAAACCAACCAGAAAATCTTAGAAGGAAATATTTTCAATTAGTACTAGCCTCCACAATAAATTCTGGGTAGCAAACGTTAATAAAATATTACCATACCAAATCATAAAATGACTTTAGATATATTTAATTATAAACTATATTAACAATACTTTCTTTTAGAACCCAAATAAATTCAAGTAAATACATGGTATATAAGGTAGGCTGCCTTTTAATGCATAATATATGAGCATACCATGAAACAGGACATCATATTAAAATGCTTTATCCCTAAAATTATATTTTCAGATGAGATATTTTTCATGCTAAACTACGTTAAATAAAATTAACGAGTGTTTCGAACGATTGCAAGGCATCTGTGTGACATTTTATAAGTTGAATTAGCAATAGATATCTTACCAAGTAAACTTCAGAAAAATATCATGTCTTGTATTTACAAAAAAAACCTGCTAATTCCAAAAGAACCCACAAATTTATGTTGTCAAACTACTCATTAACATTAATGCATTGTTGGCAGTAGCATAGAATCTAAAATAAAAGTACTCATAACACTTGAAACCATATCATAGCACAATAACAAGAAAACAAATTCTTAACAAATCAAATATGAATATTGACTTAAGTAACCTGAGACTATCAACAAATTAAGGGCACTCATTTTTCAGCAGAATAAAATGTTTGATTTAATAGTCGGACCAAGCACCGGCATTAGGTTACTTTTCATAACTATAACAAATAACATTATTTTAGAATTCGTAATTTTTCTCTCTCTGAGCATTGAACATTCCAGAAAGTTATTCTAGATTGGCTGTTTTTCTATACCACCATACTTTCCTTTACATAAAAATACTCCTAATAAGGACATAACGTGCAATAAAAATAGCTGTTAGTGTTGGCTGAAAATTTCTGACTAAATTATAGCCCCTAATTATGCACTTTTGGAACTGTGATTTACCTTATTTCTTTTACAATTATTTAGATTTCAAAATTAAATGTAATTGCAAGACAATTTTAAAGTCAAATTCAGAATTTATTTGGAAAACTAGTTGATTTAAAAAAAATTAAAAATGTAAAAATAACTTCACACTATATTGTATTATGTATTATTACATTATGCTTTTATATAAAATGCTCCAATTTAGCAAGAATCCAAAATCGATCGTGCAAAAAACACGTTCAATTCTGTGTGTTTCATTTTGAAATCTAGCCATTTTAAAAAAAAAAAATTAACAATGACATCCAGATGAACAATACTTCAGAGCAGAAAACAAATTTAGAAGTTACACTCCATTAAAACACTACTGCGTATTAAAATTGCAGGATATTCCAGAGGAAAGATATTAAAAGTAGAGTTTTAATCCACAACACAAAATTCAGTGTTAAACAGGAACTTAAAAATTCGAAAAATAAAAAGTCAGAAAATGACAAAATAGTTGCAAATCTTTTTGAGCAACAAGATTAAGCATGAATGGATTAAGGCTAATAATGATTTTGTGATGCTCTGACTATTAAACCCCATACAATATTATAGGAGTGCACCTCAAATGCCGGTACTGGTGGGACCATGCAAAAGTGTTAGTTACCAGATTCTGGATCTACAGCAGACCCTCCTTTAATTGTCAGCTTTTGAAGAGAAGGAGCACTTTTTCCTGAACCGCTAGCTGTAAATGCAAAAAAAGCATTTGGATGAGATGCATATTGGAAACATTCTAGTTGAATAAATATGCTTTGTAAGCTCCGTATCTGTCTGCCAAGAAAATCTCATCTATTGACAGTCATCAGAGAGCTGAGTTAATTTAGGGAGTATAGTGACAGGGAGCAATAACTTCATCACCCTGGGTAATCAACCCCCACATTTTCTTATAGTTATTTTTTTAAATCAATGCTTACCATTACCATTGCCATCAGCTGGTTTAGTAGTCTTGATTTTAGTGGAAAGCTGGAAGCAATACAAAAAAATTATTTAAACCCAAAAGGTAGTTTTTAAATTAGAAGACATGCTATCAGTCCTATTTACTTACATCTGCACCCCAGTCGCAAATACTATTACTTTTAATGGCTTCAGCGACTTTTCCTGATTTCAAGGCTCCGATGACTTCTTCAGATACTACATGCACATTAGCAGCCTTAGCTTCCTTGATCTTGCTGGACAGTTTTTCAACTTCCTCTGCCAACAAAATGAGTAATAAAAAAAGTGAAAACTCGTTCCATCTTTAAGAGGCTAGAACCAAAATGTGATATGTTGATCCAAACCTTTTACACTGATAACAGCGACAGTATTTTCATCTATTTTTCCAACCACTTCTCCTCCAAGATTTGCAATTGCCTTTGATATTTCTGTCTTGGACAGCTTTGTCTTTCCAACCACAACGAACTTCATGTCACTCAAAGGAAATTTGGCTTTTGATCTATATAACAATTAAAGTTAAAATAAATTCATAAACTATAAAACGTTGCTGACATCAAATTTAATATTTGATAATTTTTAAAAATACTAACGGGCCATCGGCTTGATCAGACTGTTTACCTACAGATGGTTTCTCTTCAACCGATGAAAAGATTCGCTCACGAGCCACATATTTATACTTTCCACTGCAAAAGCACAAAATGCCAGAGACTAAATTATTGCATAAAAAGCCACTGATAAAGAAATATAACGGGAATAAGACTATGAAATATTTGCAATCATGGACATGTATATACTTACAGAAATGGATATTCTGATTTTAATTCTTCTGGAACACTAAAAGACTGGCGCTCTGGCTTCTTTGTCACATAACTACACTTTGTCCACTCAGTCAAATCTCCATGACATCGATATCCACCATTCCTTTGGTATAATCATTAATAGTCTGAGGTAATGTTAATATTGCATTCAGAGAAAATTCTCACAAAACTTACCCATATGACAACTGACCCTCCTTACATTCTGGGCAAGGGGATAAGGCACCAAACGCCATGCAATCAGCTAGCCGATCAAGCATCTATCATACAGAAAAAAATCAATATATATGCTATACAATAGTAAGATCAAGCATCAACTGCATTAAAATGAACATGTACCTTGCTTTCGCCCTGAGGTATCCCTTGTTCATTATGCTCCAATAAGAGAATCAACTCCTTTTTTGAAAGCTGCTTCTGCAAGTTGTCTCTGAATTCAAAAATGAGCTTGTTTTGTTCCTAGAATGCAATAGAAATGCAATATAAACCATATTAAATTCTTTAAATGAGCATTCAATAGCGTGATAGAAATATTCACCTTTAATAATTTTTCTTCCTTTTGCAATTCAAGTTTGGGTTTCTTAGCTGGCTCATCAGACTTCTCAGCTGGACGTTTTGTTCTATTACAGAATAATTATTATAAAAAACTGTACACAAAAAACAGCTCCATGGTTAACGATGATGTAAAAATGCCCATACGCTTTTTGTTTAACTTCTGGTAGTTTATCCTTAACGAAGCCTTGTTCTTCAGCCGTCAATGAAGAGAAGCCCGGAATTCTAATTCAATCAATTCAGGAATGACGTACTTACTAATTTATTAGAAATTGCTTGACAGAAACAGATACTCACAGAACACCACTTGGAAAAAATTCAAGTTCATTTCGTTTGTCAGCAAAGCACTGAAGATGATACCATTTATCGACAGGGCCAAATCTTTTGGCACTATCACTCTCATAATCCTTTTTAGAAACCCGAACCGCTCCCTAAATACATTTAATCACCTATGGTTAACTTCCATGATTAGCCAATTTACATTTTCCTGCCCATGGTGTGTGTTGGACAGCAATGCAACTATAGACCATGTATAAAGTGGATCCACAAATCTCTGAACTGTTCATAGCAGGGTCAAAGTTTGGATCACAATCTTTGTGAATCATTTTCTTGTCCACTTTCGAATTTGAATTCATTTAAAGATGAACTCATTTACTAAAAATTTAATTTCCTAGTTGTATCATGTTAATTTAAGTTTGCGTTTTATTGTTTTAAATACATTATTTAAGTTTCACTTATCTAATATAATTTTTCTCCATATTTATTATTAGCACTCACATGTAACAATAGTTGTTTTTGCTTATGCCATGGTATTCTATTTGAGTCAAACTTAGATCAAAGCCATAAAAAGAAAATTCAATACAATGTGGACTCATTTAAAAAGTACATGAAACTTTGGTTTCAAATTTCAATAGGGTTTACTGCAGGGTGTTGCATAATTTTCTTAATAAAACATAATATCTAATTATGAAAAAATATATAATTAGTGATTGGCAGTGCATATCTTTAATTATGGGTTTTAAATTTGGGGGGACAACTGTATAGGCTTACCTTGATAATTTTTGCCTCACAGCCCCGACACACACTTCGGCTGGACTTTGCACTATCCACACCAAAGTCATTTAAACTGGCATCACCAGCAGCGACATCTGCTTGAACTCCACCAGCACCCATTGGCACTGCAAAAGATAAAAACTGTAATATGGAATTTGAATCAGAACTAAACTAAACTAAGCGTTTTGCATACCCATCTTATTTTTAATCTTTTCTTGATCATCCCATCGCAACTGGTCAAAGTGCTTTACGTCAGCAACAGTCTTGATACGATTGCGACCAAAAAAGCACGCAAAGTGAAACCAATTTGGCATCTAAGAATGTAAAGCATCACATATTAAATTATCAAGACAATCCTTGTTTATGAATGTTTTATAGCTACATAATGATTCATACATACCTTCCCATCATACTTTGGTGCCTTGAAATGACAAGAGAATAAAAAAAATGAAGATTATTAACACAATTTTATGGTTTGGTATTCTAAAAAATGCATTAAAGATTCATCTTGATTACATGTATAACAAATAAAATATTCCTTATTAGTACAACATACTGCATATGCTGGGCAGCACTTAAGATATCAAGATGGTTACAAAAAATCGTAAGTTACAAGAAATGAGTGCCAGTAATAATCATGTTACGATCGAATGGCACCGACGTTTAGCATTAGCTACAAAACGGGCAATTTGTTTTTGTACACCACATTAAGCACATTATACTGATCATCATGTAGCAGCATCCGAAGACAGGCATTTGGAATCAGAATTCTATAAGGCACTCAAAATATTTCTAAAGATGAGACACCCAGCCAACTTTACAGGCGAATTGATTGATAATATTTACTAAGGATGGTGGAGTAGATCTTATGAGAATTTAAAAAAAAAATTCAAATAACGGATAAAATTGTGCAGTTTTCTGATGACTTAACTAATGGATTTGTTTTTGACATATTCAAAACATCTACAAATCATTAAATAAATTAAGCCATCTTTTTAAAAAACGCAAAAAATTACATCGCAAAAATTGGGATATGTTCACATTCAAGTTCCCTAGTTTTAGTAAAGGGCAAATAACCTTAGCCTGCCATTAAATCAAAGGCAATTCAGGACATGAAAGTATAAAATATTCACAGAGCTATAGCTTTTTAAGAGCGTAGGCGTAGACCTCCAGAGTTGACAACATTTGCAGATACATGATCAATCATTTATGTTACAGCTTTCTCACATAAAATATAGGACACGTTAACGCATTACCAGCAAAGGTCAAATGTGTGCGAGCTTATTTGGGAGAAATGGAAACAAGAATATCGGTTTCCACCTGTGGCACTAACAATTTGCAATTTGAAACGAATTCACAAAAGGCATCAGCATACCATGTTACAACGTCGCCCAACTTAGAATATATATGTAGGTTTATGTCATCACTGATGCAAACAATTTTTTTTGGCTTGTTTTTAGAAAATAACATAGATAAATGTAATTAGTTTATACTCACTAATGCATTACTTTCCTAATACAGTAGGCCTACATTCAGAGACATAATATACATTATTCAAACTCATAAAACATTACTGGGTACCATAAACAGTCGATTCATGTGAAATCAGACAGGCGTTCATTTCCTGTCATTTTTTGGACAAACTGAGTCTGGTGGAAAATTTGTTGGATCCCGGAAGGGGTAGACAAATCGAGAATTATCTTATCACATTCACATGCAATGGATTTTGAATTACCAGAGAGGGTTCACAATTTTGCATTGTAAAAAGGGGTCATTCACAACGATGGCAAGGATATACAAACCAAACACATTTATATTCTTAGCTTAGCTACAGAAAGTAAAGTGCCAGACTTTCCTTGTTTTTACACCCTCGTTTTTTAACATTTATGCCAAGAATGAGGCCTAAGGGTATATACACTCCTCACCCATTTGCGAAGTGCCTCATTGCATTTTCAATGCAATCGTCCTACATAACTTTCTAAGCTTGTCCCGTTTTTTCAAGAAATCAAGATACGCTCATGTAGTCATGCAAAGAAAAAAATACTATCTCGCCCACAGCTTGAGATTTACTCAGTCTTTTACCAGATTAAAATAAATCACTGCAATGCCATCACCATGTATTTTAGTATGTGTCATAATCAACTGTACGCCAACGCACAATTTCACACAATACTTCAGACATTTATTCAACTTGGCCTGGACTTTCGATGTTCTTGGATACCGTAAAAAAAAATTTACATGCATTCACACATGCCATACAATATATGTTTATAATTTTACCTGAATAAAAAAGAACTACAATTTCCATAAAATCGACCCGACAGGTGAATTCAGAGTGTATTATCTTAAAAGTTAAGTTGTGCTGAATTGCTTTGAATTCAAACTATGGTCTACTATTGTGTGAAAGGTAAATCAAAAAATATTCTGTATAAATGTATCACTTGCAGGGTCCATGGCCACACAATTTTCATTCCCTGACTAAAATCCAAAATTCCCTGACCAAAACTTACTCGTTAATCCATATCAATTTTTTTGTCATAATAAAAAAACCAATTGCAATGAGAAGCTTGGCAAAACGCTAGATTTTGTTACAAGTCTAGCTGGGGAATTCTAGGATGGATTGAAGAGGATTGAGGATGGAGCTGCTAGCAGACTGAGTGCAGGTATAGCATTTTGCTTTTATTTGGGAAAATTTCCCTGACCACTCACAAATTTCCCTGACATTTCCATGACTTTCCTGACCACTATTTTTTCCCTGACTTCCCTGACTTCATTACATCCTTTTTTAGTCTGGTGATGCAACCTGAACAATTTTGAGGTAACATCGCATAGGAGGGATGGAATACATGTACATGTAAAATGCAAATATTGAGTTGATATTTTTTGGAATGTCTTTAACAAGCAACATCAGTTCAATTCAATTCAATACCCAGTTAGTAATGGTCGAAATAATGAGATAGAGGGTCTCAAAGAATGTTTCTTGAAGGTTGGCATTGCAAATTAAATCAGCAGGGACCCAAGCGAAAAGCATCTCATTGGTTCACTATTGCGAGCCTTCCGCTTCCAGGTAATATATACAACCAATAAGACGTTGGTGCTAAGGTGCTTCCTCAAAAACGCGTAGGGTCGGAAATCTGTCCTGCGAGAAGATCTAGCTGGCTAGACAAATTGCTTATCCATGGATTTAAATTTAGTTTAGTTTAGTTGATAATCACCGCGCCGTAGCCTTATGGTGATTTAGAGGGTTGTCACAGAGAGACACACAGGTGGGTTTTGCATGAAAACCAGTGTCGCTCTGTGGTACGTTTCCGCATGATCTGTGTTGCCGCACGCTAGTATGGTCCCAAACAGCACTGGCATATGGGTACGTACAATACGCGACTGGTTTTCCAGTACAGGAAACTGTGTCGCTTAGTGTTATTGCAGACGCTTACCACTTAGCGACACAGTTTCCTCTACTGGAAAACCAGTCGCGTATTGTACGTACCCTATTCGAGTATAGGGCGCACCAGCACTTTGTAGGCCATCAAGTGGCAGGATCGAGGGACTGGCTTTTTTAGAACATGATGGGTGGCAGTAAATCATTTAATGCAGTTTTCAAAACTATATCCAATGACAATTGTTCGTATAATGCACACGTTTAGTTGAATTTCTCGTTCATGATTTCATTTTTATCTGTTGCAGAGATATCGAATTAATCCACTGTAATACTGAGTAAGTGTGAAAAAAGGGGTGGGGGGTTAGGATGTATCCATTCTTAATTTCTAACATATGGATGACCATTGCTCTAAAAATTAAGGCATAATTGCCATAAACACATATGATCGTGAACAATGGCAGTACATGTACATTACATACACTGGTTCTCCTTACATCATCGTCCATATATAGACGTCAGATCAAATGAATAGATATCCTATTTCCCGCGCTTTTCATAGAATAAAAGAACATCATTCATCATGAGTATTAAACTGATCAAACTATTCAACATATCGAAGGCGAACTGATTTGCAAGGAATGTATAGAAATATAGCAGCGATTTAAATAATAGCTCCCTAGATGAACTACAGTATGCTTCAACACATAAAATATACTTGTACGAGCATGGCTGCGGCCATGCCTTTATTATGGCTTTATATACTTACTTGTACCATGACGGCGAGGCGAAGAGATTCCTTCTCAATGTTTCCTTTGCACTGTTTGCATGATGATCGTCCACTTTTCGCATATTCAGCCATGAATGGCAGATCATCATCCGTGATCGTTTCAGACATGATGCTACTATCCAAAATGAAACGATTCTTATCGCAAAAACAGAAAATTCAAACGCACCGCACCTAACGAAAGTCAGATTTAAAATAGCGGAAATTGCCCTGCTGTGGACAGGAAATACGAAAAGGAACTTTTCGGAATTTCCTGTTTCGGCAGTATTCTAAAGCCCGGTATCCACTGCAGCCCAACCTCAACTCCCAACTCCCAACTTGCTCGGTCATGACGAAAGCATGACGCTGTTATGACGTTTTCGCCCAACCTAAGGGGAGGAGATTGAGTTGAGGTTGAGGTTGGGCCTTTCCCATCGAGTGTCGGTTTTTTCCTTTGATCTAGCTCAACTAGGCTCAACTTCCGGCGATATATCGATGTATATCGATGATGCTTTAAAGGACGACATTTTGTTTTTATCGTATTTTGTCATTTGTTTTTATCGTATTTTGACATTTGTTTTTATCGTTTTATCGTATTTGTTTTTATCGTGCATTACCACGCACG